>JAEIFV010000420.1:235000-269134 GCA_018904265.1 Lordiphosa collinella | reverse complement strand
TCTGAAATTAAAGAAAATGCCCATTTGGTGCATTGTTCAGCACATAAGTTTAATCCGGTCATCCAAGATTCAGTGAAAAAATTCCTCAATATCGTTGTGCCCTTAATGAAAAATGAAAATTTTTCAAAGTTGGGCTTTATTCTTAGGGTACCATTTTTGAATTTTAATATGTAAAATAGGGGAAAGTTAACTTCGGCTCGGCTGAAGTTTTTTATACCCTTGCAGCCCCCACTGAAAACAAAAAAGTTTTTCTTGCTAAGACTACTTTTTGGACCATACTTTTCTATGGGATCTATACTATATAGATGTCTGATTTCTACCAAACTTGATGAAATCATGGAAAAGCATTATACACTGTTAATTACGAAATTTGGAGACGATCCCATTTAAAACAAAAAAGTTTTTCTCACTAGAACTTCTTTTTCGACCGATCATTCATACTGCAGCTATATGCTATAGTCATCCGATTTTGATAAAACTTTGTACAAATGTGTTAAAGTAGTTAAAATAAGAATATGCCAATAAAAAACGACGTTTTCATTAAAAACAAAAAAGTTTTAGTCACTCGAACTTGTTTTTTGACCGATCGTTCCTATGGAAGCTATATGCTATAGTCATCCGATTTCAACCAAACTTTGTAAAATTGTGTAAAAATATATAAAATAAGTGTAAGCCAATGATATGGACGTTTTCATTAAAACTAAAAAAAATTTTCTCACTAGAACTAGTTTTCCGACCGATCGTTCCTATGGGAGCTATATGCTATAGTAATCCGATTTCAACCAAACTTTGTAGAATTGTGTAAAAGTGTCTAAATTATATGTATGCCAACAATAAGGACGTTTTCATTAAAAACAAAAAAGTTTTTCTCACTAGAACTAGTTTTTTGACCGATCGTTCCTATGGCAGCTATATGCTATAGTCATCCGATTTCGACCAAACTTAGTGAAATCATGGAAAAGGATAGTAAACTAAGAAATACGTACTTTGGAGGCATTTCCATTAAAAACAAAAAGTTTTTCTCTCAAGACTAGTTTTTCAACCGATCGTTCTATGGCGCTATATGCTATAGTCATCCGATCCGGCCGGTTCCGACAAATGTGCAGCGTATTTGTACCAGAAGACTTCGTGCAAAGTTTGGTGAGGATAGCTTTAAAACTGACGGAGGAGATAGCATAGTAACAGACGGACAGACGGACAGACAGACAGACGGACGGACAGACGGACAGGGCTAAATCAACTCAGCTCGTCGTGCTGATCAAGAATATATATACTTTATGTGGTCGGAGATGCTTCCTTCTATGCGTTACAAACATCCGGACAATTTTATAATACCCTTTGCAAGGGTATAAAAATCGCAGAATTGTTTGGGGTGGTTCATTTCAAAGCTAAGGATGGTATCAAGGAGAGTCCAAACAATAGAATGGATTCCCCGAAAAACGCTCCTAAAATGGGTCAATATAGGCATTTTCAGCAACTTTCACCTCAAATTACTAAAAATCTCAACAAGATGGGTAATTTCTGAAAACGCAGAGTTGCTTAGCACACGGAAATCATCTAGAATCACTACCAACCATTCAAGATACTGGACCTTGTTGCCTAGTGTAATTTGTGTTTGCAATAACTCTATAAGCCAGTTGAAGAATGTACAAATTATTTTATAAGTTCACAAAATAAATCAATTTATCCCCAAAATATGTTCATTGTGACCATAGTACTTAATTAGAAACAAATTTGTTTAGGCACCGAAGTAGGCTTTTATTTTCAACTAAGCATAAGCTAAGCATTTGGAATTCAGTTCTCGTTGGAGTTTTGTGTTGAGCACATCAAAAACTTATTTTCTTTTCTTTTTTTTTTTTTAATATTCTTCAATAATTTATCACTTTATGAAGATATCGAAGGCATGACTTTATCATATAACAACAACATTTAGTCTTGTCTATGGTATCTTGGTTTTTGCGACGAAGGGATTGTTTCTTAAGTTTCTCCATAATTTTTTCAAAGCGAATAAATATGCAAAACACATTTTTCGCCTTATCTTTAAAACAAAAGCTGACCAGTTTCATAATCAGTGCACCAAACTGGAACAGAATTTTTCATCAGAGTGGATGCAACATACAAAAGTTGTCATTTTGTTCCCCTGTGTAATCAACAGAATTCAACAAAGACTTTTTTACATATGGATAGCAAAGGTTGCTTTGACGTTACTGTTTCGAAGGCCTCCCTAAGCATCTGATCAGTAAGCTGTACATTGTACACATTCGATTAGAAAAAGGAATGAAAGCACATAACATCGACTACAGCGCCTTTACATGTTTAAGGTATATTTTTTCTTGAACCAAACCGAAATATTTGGCCGGAACTGGTTTTGGTTCGCACTTGCTTCAGTTTAAGGTTGGGTTGATACGAAAACAAATGCTGATGTAGACGAATCACTTAATTCCGGTACTTAATTCTCAGTACTGAGATCAGCATATTTTTGGTAAGAGCCCATTCAGTCAGCTGTTTTGTACTTAGATTCGAGATTCTGAATCCACAGCGGTTTTGCGTCCCTTTTTTTTAGAATTTTTTAGTACTAGCATCTAGAAAAGTAAGTTCTTGAAGTTATTGTTAGATTTTAGTCTCAAGAACACATATTCTCTTCAGTATAAGCTCTCACCTACTTTTTTAGCTAATTGAGAGTTAGTAACGAAGTCAAAAAGTTCCATTTGCTCACAATTGTAAACAACTTATGCATTGACATACCAAAAATAGCGTGGAAAATCTTTACGGCTATACTAAACAAAAAAGATTTTCTCACTAGAACTAGTTTTTCGACCGATCGTTCCTATGGGAGGTATATGCTATAGTCATCCGATCCGGCCGATTCTGACAAATGTGCAGCGTATAATTACTTAAAGACTTTTAAACTGACGGAGGAGATAGCATAGAAACGGACAGAAGGACGGACGGACATGGCTAAATCAACTCAGCTTGTCGTGCTGATAAAGAATATATACTTATACTTTATGTGGTCGGAGATGCTTCCTTCAATGCGTTACAAGCATCCGGAGAATTTTCTGCAAGGGTATAAAAAGGTTCTACAGTATTTTGCATCACTCATACGCAGTGTTGCCTGTTTCAATACACTCCTATTTGATTGGCATTGATTTGTATTGAAAATCGCTGCAAAATGCGAAAATTAAACATCAAAATTAAAATGATTTTGAAAAAAAAAAAACGCCGCAAAATGTTTTGATCTGAAGTACGTGTCGTATAGACAATTTCTTGCATACTTTTGAAGTCAGACGAGAGTCCACTAAAAACACAACTGTTGGCTTATGAAAAACATTCACTATGAAACAAAATTAAAATTTTCATGTTGCATTCAATTGTTTCGCAGAAACTGAGAGGCTTTTCGCCTCAGTTGTTGTCGATTATGCCTTGAATATGGCATTGTTCTGCATTGTTGAATTTTTCTCAAGCAATTCAAAACTCGACGCTTAAAAAAAATTGCAAAACTTTTTTGCTTAACGCAACAACAACAACAACATAAAAGGCAAACTGCAAACTCTGAAGGCCGCAAAATAGAAACAATGGCATTATGGGGCCATGAGAATGTGCGTCACTTGACCAAACTGCATGAAGGGTAAAAACTTGTCCGGGGTGACAAATGGCCAGGAGCAGGGAGGCGTAGACGGAGGCGACAACCCACACCTCTCCATTGCAATTGCAATATTTGGCAGTAAATTTTATTGCTCTACTCGGGCCTCCTCCTCCCAGTGTTTGGCCTCACCGCAAAATATTGAGTTCATTTATCAAGCCAGGTCCTGGGCCGTGTGTGTGTGTGTGTGCGAGCAAATTGGCAGATGAAACTACAAGAGTCTCACCCTTACGCTCTCTGTGTTTGCCTTCCACATGCCACAATTACTTTGATTGCTAATCAACTGGAGAACTGTGTGCTTTGTGGTTGGGCTGGCAGAAATGCTTGCCTTGCTCTTCCCTAATTGCAACGCCACCTGCTGGCCACTTTCCTTTCGCCTTTTTTCCAGCCATCCATCAGGCAAATGCTTAAGCAAATGTTGGGAAATGCAACCGAAACATAATTGACAGTTAATATTTCGCAGCTGCGGCTGTCACGAACAACAGCAGGAGGAAGGCAAGCGGAATGACAGTTTCAGTGAGTTTTTTATATTTTTATTTCATTGCATCGAGAGCTGCATGGAAAGACAGTGTGGGTGGGGCGGGGGCGGGGTTGGGTGAGTGTTTTTTGTTTGCAGAATTCATCGATCAAATTGTCATCGCAAATGGAGTGCGGTGCGGGCGGGGGTGGTGCGAATTGTAATTCAATTTTACCTCCACGCAAACAAATTGATGAAAGTTTTTACCTGAGTGCTTGAGGTTCTCTAAAGTTTTCGCTTCGACGACGATTTGTACCTAAAGTAAATTGATTTTCGAGTTTTTAGCAAATTTCCCCGCAATTTTCTTGCGCATTTGTCTTGTCAGCGCTGATCTTTGTCATTATCTATGGCTAGATGAATGCAACTATCCATCTACACACGCCCCGGTTTCAATTCCTGATAAATCAAACTGTCAGTTATTAACCCAGCCCACCATTCCACCCATCACCAAGCCTCCTCCAAGGAGCAAATAGAAATGCTGTCGCAGACACACACACACACACACACACACAAAGCGTCGGCGGCGGCTTAATTAAAAATTGTAAGTGGCAGTAAATTAATTATAACCACGACCCGCAAAGTGTTTGGCTTGCAGCAGCAACAGCAGCGGCACATGTGGCAGGGGCATCATCATCACCGTCCTGCCCCTCCACAGGTGGGCAGAGGATCCGGTGGATGGCAAACAGCATTCCAGCAGCGCAGCTGCTTTGTGCTTGCGCTTTATTTTCGTTGTACTTCAAAGAGCAGCCGTTTTAATCAAATTTTAACACTCCAAACACGACGGACGGACGGAAGACAGTCGGGCAGAGGGTGCTTCGACTAGCATTTAGGGGCGAAAATTATGCTGTCAGAATTTGGTGTTCATATTTGATGTGGCATGTCGGGGAATTAGTTGCTGATGAATACTTAAGTGAAATCAGGCGAGAATCCATCCACTCACCATAGCAAATGTGCCTCATTTCTCTGGCCAAAAGTGTTTAAAATCAATTTGCTTTAATGTTTGCACAACTGAATGAGGTTTACTTTAAAGAAATTTTGATGAAATCTATTCTGAAATTCAATGAATTAAATAGACTCAACATGTTTTGATGATTTCACTTGGATTTTCTACACCACTTCTAGGGGTTTTAAAGAGCAGATTCTTTGTAAGAGATCTGCTACTATTCTGCTTTTCAGAGACTAAAAGGGCGTTTTTTATTGTCGAAAAGGGCGTTTTTTTATTCGTAGAAAAAACGGTAAAAATATTATAAAAACTTTTTCTTTGAGTATCCGGCTCGAAGGACCAAAATGAAAAGCATCTATATAAACACACGAGTAACCACCTACGTTTGAATCTGCAATTTAAGTCCTAGTTTTATGCAGACTGATTGCCTATAAAAGATATAAGTGTCTTTGGATCTTTACTAAAAGCTTTACAAAGTTCTTTACTAAATGTGAAATAAAATTTCAACTCTTGTGTATAAACTCTCAAACTTACAGCCCAAATAAGTCTAGCGGATTAATCTATACAAACTAAATTGACTTTAGTTACCAACACTTGGTGTTATTAGTAAGTGAATAAACAGATTGCATTATTCTTCTATAGGCTCTTTTCTTCTTTCTGAAAAACTTATACAAATTTTTATTTTTTAACTTCACCTTCCCCTTGTGAAAGTCAAAATTAGGAACTCGGGGGGCCATGCCAACTTAATTTGCTGCTTCTTCGACCACATCCACCTCGGGACGGTGAGGCAAATCTCAGTAAATAATATAACGCTTTTAGCAAGCAAAAATTCAGGTGGGGCAGATGAAAAGTCCGTTGCCTTTAAACGCCAAGGTTGAAGGTTCGAGTCTCCCTTAAGGATATATTAAAATAGTCCAAAAGTGAAGGTTGAGCAATAGACCGCACTTTTTATACTCTGTACCAGAGGTACACAGAGTATATTGAGTTTTTGCAAAAGTATGTAACAGGCAGAAGGAAGCATCTCCAACCCCATAAAGTATATATCGGGGGGCTTGTTATGTGGGTTTTTGTTCTCGCTTGGGGCGGTCGGGTGGGGTCCGTGTGGGGATTGCTTGGGTGTTTCCAGGATATTGGCCCGGGGTGTCGGCAAGGGGCATTAGAAAAGGGGGGCGGGGTAGTTATCGTTGTGGGCGCGCGGAATTCTTGATCAGCATCAACTGCCGAGTCGATCTAGCCATAGTCTGTCTGTTTGTCTGTCAGTTTGTCCGTATGAACAAACAGATCTCAGAGGCGGTAAGAGATAGACGTTTGACATGTATGGGACATACAGTCGTCGGCATAACTATTTTGACAAAAAATTTTTCATAAAAAAACCATTATATCTTTGAAACAAAAAATCCTAAAATTTGGAGATATAAGTTAGTGATTGATCTGGCAAGTATGACTGACACGGCAATAACAATAACCAGTGTTCCCAAAATTTAAGGTGCAAAAGTTGCTAAAATTGCAACAAAAAAAGCATACAAAAAAGTGACGAATTGGCATCACTGATTAAAGACATGAGGATATGGAAGAGATATTTTCACTTAATCTTGGATGACCAGTTTCAACTTATGTGCTGAAAAGTGCATTCCAGCAACATCCCCTTATTGGCGAGGCTCCATTCGGTAAGTCAGACACTCACAGCATACATTTGCTTTTGCAGTCGTCTTGATCGCGCACACTGCACCTGTGCGCCCTGCGCTGATGCGCAAAGGATTTGTTCTATTAACTCGCTTCGAAACGAGACAACTGTGGTCGGCTGGCGCAAAGAACCGAGGCAATTTTTAATGCCACGCAGGCGCCAGTTGCGGTAAAATAACTTTCAGAGCAATGGGAGCAAGGGCTTGCCCATCGCTGCCTTAAACATACATACATTACTGCTCCATTTATTCACTGTCGACAAATTAGTATTCCAGTTACATTGCAACTTCATACAACAAGTGTGTGGAGTTGTACAGCACATGTATTTGAAATCCTCATTACAATCCGATAAACCTTGAACTGAAAAGTGTGCCAGGTTGTAAGGTAGCTGCTGTACAAGTCCATACACCAAGTGCCCTGTAGTTTAGCTGCACCGGTGCGGCATTAACGAATTCCCTAACTCTTCGTATTGAGCACTCGCCACCAGACCAACCACCAGCCAAGTATTTGCCTAACGAATTTGTATGGGAATGTCCGGAAAACGTACCGATCGGTACGACCCTGCATTACCAGTCGTTAGTGTGGTGATGGGTGCACACTATAGTTCACGTACTGGACTAGCACTGTGATGCATTACCTGTCGTTAACGACGCGACTGACACCCAGTGGTGCATCAGGTTGTTAGGCCTGGTAGTGCTTTGACACCTGCTGTGGAGTTTTACAGTAATCCACAAGGCCACACACAAATTTCCAAATTGTGTATCTTCTTGTGAACTGAACGCTAACTTCCTCGCCAACATTTTCTCAAATAGTATACAGACTTGTTATCTAAAGCCCAAGTGTTTTCTGTTATACGCCCACTTTTCCGATTACATCGAACTCTGTTTTGAAGTCAGGATGCCTACCAAAACGGCTAAGCTTATGTAAAAATATACAGACTTGTAATCGATACTTAAAGGCTGCCAGCCTTCAAAGTGTTAGAGAGAACATCGATTATGTAATGTGCTTTTGTGCCACTGGGAAAATATATATACTTTATAGAGTCGGAGGTGCTTCCTTCTGCCTGTTACATACTTTTGCACAAACTTAATATACTCTGTGTACCTTTGATACACAGCAGAGAACTGCAACGAGCCGCCACGAGTACACTCGTTCAACGCTCAAGGCTTGTCAAGCTCTAATGTTGCCCGCACATTTACTCGCGTTGACTCGTAGCTTCGGCTAGTTTACGATCAACGTAACAATCGTCACTAGCACACAAAAAACAACAATTCGTGTATCGATGTTACCATCGATGTATCTCCAGCTCTAGGTTCAACGCCATTCTCTCAAATGTGCTTGCTCTTCTCACTCAGTTTCTTGTTCTCACTCCCCTTGCCCAAAATCACCAAACAGAACGAATTTAACTCGATTTCAAGCGCGAAATTCTTAAAAATTCAAGAATGAATAAATTTTTTTCAAGACCGTTCGTACTTAAGTTATTCGTTCTGCTATTTTCTGGGTGTACTTGCAGGCAGATCAAGTATTATTTCGAGTTTTACCACACCCCCTTTCGCCCCCGCAATTTAGAGAAGACGTCATATCTCTCATAGTTCAATAGATAAAAGGTTCGCACCTTTTGGGCTTATTTAGTAATCAGAATTATTCATCGATTTGCCAAAAGAACGATAAAGATCGGATAAGCCGTAGTCGAGTTATAAGGAAAACATACAATTATGATGGGCAGCATCAGCCGCAACGACGATGGACAGCAGTTCACACACAAACTTAACACAAACTTTGCTAGTTTTGGCATTCGTCAACTCTTGATACTCACACCAACATATGGTATAAGTCTTGCTTTGATTGAATTTTGTTGGGCATTTACTTAGCGTATTAATCTATAGATTCTCTGCTTCTCCAGTCGTGTTCTTTCAACTCGGTCTCTGATCCGGTACTCGCAAAGCTTTAGCGCTTCGACTCTACGCTTGAACGTTTCGCACCACTTCAGTCTGCTCCCTAAAGCAATACCCCAACTTTTCTTGTCTATATTCGATAGTCTTAAGATCGTTTCCTCTTACTGTCTCTTGCTAATGGCAACTCCGACGCAGCCATCCCACCGCTTCAATTGGAGCCAGTCTGGTTCAACAACAAGTACAAGAAGTACGTGATGTCGGATTTAGGGTGTCTGGCAATTTCCATTACTTTCTGTGGATATATTGGCGCAAATTCTTTTTGCTGGCTTCCAAGGTCTGGCCCTTGTTGACCAAAACCCCGGGACATCATAAAAGAAGTCGGAAGCTGTCGAATTGGTTGATTCTGCAGCTGCTTACTTCACAAATGTGAACTTACAACTGGCATCTGACGCCAATTTCAAAAAAGGATTAAATATTCTGATGGGGCTCTCGACCTACTACTGACTGTCCCATTATTTCGTTGTGGATGATCAAAATACTTGTATATTTGTAAAGAAATGTAAAAATTTCCCATGCTTTTGTCCCTGACCCTCTGGCCCTTTTAAGTATGCAACACTTTTTGTGTTTCTGTGTGTGAGTGCAAATTTGCATCTTGACATCATTTGAAGAAGCAGGAAAACAATCATTTCTGGTGCCAACCAATTCATTTCTGAATAACAAAAAAGCAAACGAAAACTCATTTGAATCACACCTGGTCAAGCCACCCCACCCCACCCACACCCACCCACCGTTCTGCTCTTCCTTTGGGGGCTTATCGGGGCGGACCAGCTTTGTAGTTTTGTAGCGCTGGCATTGCGTTTGTTTGTTGCTTTTGCCTATTTCATTTTCAGTCACTGGAGCGTGCGGCCGATTGAAAATTTAATTTCCCGCCTATGGCACACAAAAATCATCTGAAAGTGTGCGCTGCTCCCGCTCCGTACACCTGGCCAGAGTGTATTTCCGTCGTTCCGTTATGGACTTTGATTTGGTTGCGGTGCTGCTGCTCCCTCTCGGTGCTTGTTTATGGCTCTTCATTTGCAATAATCCAAATTGCCATGGCTACACCAGTCCCGACAGCTTCCCAGCTGTATTTCCTGTTTCAATTTGCTGATTTATTTATTGCCACTGCGGACGATGACAACGGGCGAGAGCCTGACAGATTTCCGCTTGACTGCAGCGCTCTGTGTGTGTGTGTGTGTGTGTTGCTGTTGTTTTACCTTCGACATTTGCCTAAATTGTGCAGCCATAATGATAAAAATGTCTTCTCTCCCACCGGCAGGTCTCTCCAAGCGCCCGCTGGGCCCACCGCATCGTAAAAGCAGTCTACCAAAGCATCAGGAGGTGAAGCGTCGCTTCCTGGAAATTTGTGATACCAATTTCTCGGACGAGGTGAAGGCGGCCCTGCGATTGCCCGCCTTTGATTCGTACGAATGGGGCGATGCCGATGTCATCCATCTGATGCAGACGATGTTCCTTGAGCTGGGATTCATTGAGAAGTTTAGTATCCCGGTGGATACGCTGCGCGAGTGGCTGTACGAGGTGTACAAGCACTACAATGAGGTGCCATTTCATAATTTTCGGCATTGCTTTTGTGTGGCCCAAATGGTAAGTGGAACGACTTAAGTATCAGAATGCAATTGCAATTGCGTTTCCACCGAGTTGAAACAGGTTTAAGTTTTCACAACTTGAGGAAAGCAGTTTCATTTGCCAAAAACAAGAATGTAGGTCAAAAGTGTCCAAAAGTGTTGCCATTGCTGAGACAAAATTTCTTGTTTCTTTTTCTGGCATCCTTATGTGCGGGTCTTGGTCTTGGCTGCTAAAAATAGTCCTTGCCATGTGCTCGCCTTTGTTGGTGCTGGCTTGCCCTTTGGCGCTTTAGTTTATTTTTATGTGCGACGTTTATACCTCCTACTACTACTACTGCCCCTCGCATAGTTCCCACATAATATCGATTACAAACTACTAGACAACAGTTCGCCCTTAGCATGATTCATTCACTGGAACTACCATCCGATAGGCATATTATATTTCACTTAGCGGTTTTCCTTGAATTGTTGCGCCCCTTGCTCAATGCTGCCCTGCCCCTGACCCTCCCCACCCTCACCCCCAGCCCAAGTGATTCAGCTGAATGTGAAAACTGATAATGCACACGTAAACATCCTTCATGGTTTCAGATTCGGTTGCCCCATTAGGCACCAGCTCGGTGTGCGTGTGTGTGTGTGTGTGTCTGGCCCATAGGACTGTCAAGTCATTAGCAAGCAAAGCACCAGCCTCCCCCTCCCCCCTCCCACTCACCCACACCTTGCATAACTAATCTAAATTAAATTTGGGCTAACATATGCATTGAATTTTCTAATTCCCATTTCGATTCAAAGGACAAACTTAATTCTCAACTAAAGGGTAAACGATTCTGAGTTGCATTTGGTTATTTGATGCCTTCAATTAAATGTATACCATTATTTTGCCATTTTAATGGAAAACCAAAATCGTTTCATCATACAATTACAGTATCCTTAACCTTTAAGGAGACTGCAGCAGAAAATAAATGAAGCTATTCACACTTTAATCCATCCTAAATGCTGCTAACAATAGGACTGACTTGAGTACGAACTATTCAATTTTCAAGAAGTGATGCGTAGTTGAAAAAGGCAGAACTAGTTAGCCTCCTATCCATTGTAGCAACCATTTTCGACAGGTGCCTACTATTGCAATCGATGGGGTAAGTGGCAGGAGATCTTCCTTTCAGTTCGGGTTTAGAAATTCACACGGGACACCATAGACCAACACTTTACTCTCTCAACACCTGTGCAATGACTACCAAGAGGAAGACCCCCAAAACATTCTCAAAACATACATTTGCTGACTAGAACCCTAAGATGGGCACACCAGAACGGTCTAGGGGTTAACCCACAGAAGACCCAACTGGTGCTGTTCACAAAGGAAAAAAGATCCCTGAGTTCACACTCCCATCCATTGAGGAACGCAGCTCAATCGGGTCAACGAAGGAGTATTGGGGGGCATGACTCACTGTCTTGGAGAGAAACTCTGAGGAAAGAATGAAGAAGTCATGAGGCGCATACTATGCCTGCAAAAAGACCTTTGGTTATGCACAGCGGTCGTCAGACCTATCCTTACACCAAATCCCACATAAACAACCTCCATAAGGTACAAAGAGCAGCTTGCCTGGGCAATACAGGAACCCTGCGATCCACCCCCCAGGCGGCCCTGGATGTAACTCTGAACCTGGAACCAGTAGACACTTTCCTGAAGTGTGAAGCTTCGAGAAGCGCAGTAAGACTCCGGAAACTGAAACTTCTTAAAGCATCTACTTCAGGCCACAGCAGTATCCTACAGGAAGTAGGAATAAGTGCAGAGGCAAAGGGAAGTGACTACTGCATACCAGTTCAGAAATGGAACGACAACTTTGGAACACGGTTCCCGGAGAGAGAGGAATGGAAGCAAGATACTACCATCAGGGAGAACGAGCTATCCATCTATACAGACGGTTCAAAAATCTTCAGGCATCTTCTCCGAAGAACTTGCGACACAGCTCTCTTCCACAGTGGTTGGACTGTACGGAGCCGCGGCCTAAATATTCTTTGATTTTCCCCAAAAACTAAAATATTTAAATGTAACCAATTGGCTGCATCGGACGACTATATCCTAAGCTCACTATCACGTAGTAGGCTTTTGGCTGTGGTGCGCAAAAATACTCAGTAGAGTGCTGTGCTAAAATTCATTATGGCCAAAGATAGTATAATTAAATTATCTTCGTAAATTTGTGAAAGTGTTACTCCTCTCCACCTCCCCACAAGCTTTTCAAATATAAACAAGAGGTTCTCTAGTTTTTCCATCATTTATAAGATAAGTATAATTATTAAAAGTAAAATTTAAATGAATTTTAATTGAATGCAAAAAGTTTAACAAATATCCTAAATTAAAAGTGATGGTAAAATTTAGATTTGTCTCTCTATGGTGTTATCTGACCTGGTATAAGCGTCTGAACGCGTATTGATTAAACTGTATTTGTCAATTGGGAGACGTCCCGAGTATGTGGCGGCCTTCGTTTTTTTTTGTTGGACTCGAGCTTCCTCTGAGGCTCTCCAACGACGCACGGGCTTATCACTCGCCGGGAATAAATTATAATGTGCTCGAAGATAGTACATGGATATATTTTTATCAATGTTAGAGTATCAAGCATAGTCGAATAATTTAGCATTAATGGAATATCTGATGCTAAGGCTTGCAATACGTTGGATCGGGTAATTTAATAATTTTTAAGTTTTTGGAGCTGTAAAATACTAGCTGTGTTTCTAGTAGACTCGCAGTCGACTCTGCATATGTTTAGCTTCGTTATGTCATTTGAATTTGTTATGTTTTAAATTGAGAACGTTCCCGCAGCTTGGCAATATTTGCAAGAAGCTTCCTATTACAAATCAGTATTGGTGTTTCGTTATTCAGTGTCGATTAAAGGTTCGGGCCTATAGACAGAATACAAATGGGGGAAAAAATTATAGAAATGTCTAACCAAGACGAACAAGAAACATCACAAACGAAGAGCAGCAGATTGCATGCTAATTTGACTTGAAAACAGTAAGATAGCTGAGTTATACTGAATAACAAACAGCAAAACGCAGCTACAAATTACCTTAAAACATGCAAATACATGATGACCAAAGGGGGACGGGGGGTAACATAACTAAAAGTCTATTAAACAGAAAAACGTACAAAAACCAAAAGGTATACCACTCAATATAAATACTTAATATAATCGGACTCGCGTGACACTGGATTTGTCCGAAAGTAACAGTGAAATTGAACAGTGTCACCACTATTTAAATGCGTTAAAACTGTTTCATTAAAGACCTGGTGTGCGTTTCCAGGCAATTTATGCTATCTGGCGGCGGCTAAATTGATATACACCTTGGAGCTCCAGGAACATTTCAATCTTGGTCGACAGCGGGCGGCTATTAAGGCTCTGTCATCAAACGCCACAAAGAGCGTCCTAGTCCGCAGCACGGCGACAGCACTGAACCAAATCCAACAGCACCTATCACTCTCGTCTGGGTACCTGGTACGCAGGCATACCGGGCAACGAGGGAGAGACGAGTGCGCTAGGAACGGCTCAGCGCTGCCAGCGACGCAAGCGGTTACGGACATTCAAAGACCCCTGCAGGACATCATGACGGAATTTAAGTGGAGGGCCAGAAATAGGACAGAACGACAATGGGACCTCGCACCCGGTTGTCACATCTCCCGATCAATCTGGCCAAGATACTCACCCAAAAGAACTTCCCAACTCCTGCACTTTAGCAAGAACAGGTTGAGAACTATGGTAGGAGTCATAACAGGGCACTGCACCATCTGTTAAATGACTTCTGCCGTAGCTGTGGGAACGAGGAGGAAATAGAAAGCATCCATCACCTTCTATGCGACTGCCCTGCACTTCTTAGGAAACGCACCCAGCATCTGGGCAAACCATTCTTTGAAGACCTGGGCAGTCTGGCAAATGTGCCCCTAGAAGACCTGGCTCTTTTTGTAGACTCCTCAAAATGGTTTAAATAGAGAGTTTGCGCAGAATCTGACCGTCATTTCCCTCCCCCTCCTCCCATACTCCACCCCTTTACTAGGCATCACAATGGGCCAAAAGGCCTCTGGGTGAACTCGGCCCTTGCCGAGAAGCCTATTTAACCTAACCTAACCTACATTTGCTGACGATACTGCAATTATTGCGAGAGACCCATGCATCTACCTAGTTCTCGCAATTGTTTTGGTACACTGGGGTGCCACCTCCTAAATCCATTTTTGTGTCTCGACTCATGCCATCGGCTTCGGAAGACCTTGTGAGGCGTTATCTTTGTTTAAAGCTTGATATTTCTGACAGCAGCATTGTGGAAGTTAGAAAATTTAACTTTAAGTCTACCCGAAAAATCTCGACCTTTAAGATATCGCTTCCCGACTTATATATTGACAGAGAACAATCGTTCCTTGTTCAAGGTTACTCTCACTCTCAACTCGTTCTGCCCCCTTCAACTTCAACCCAGATTCCAAAAAACTAAAATCCTCCTTTTCCATATGCTACCAAAACGTCAATAGTTTACGCGGTAAGCTCAGCACCTTGCATACCAACGTGCTTGTTTTATGCAAGATGCTGTTGCTTTTACTGAAACTTCTCCATGAAAACATCTCAAATCATGAGATACTAACTGATCGTTACTTCATTTATAGATCAGATCGCCCTTATGGTCTTGGAGGTGGGAGTACTAATTGCGGTTGACGCAATTTGGCCGTCCCAGCAGATTCCATGTGACTTGAACTTAACACCTGACATAGAATTCATCGCTGTTAAAATTCAGACGTTACGATTCAAATATTTTCTTAACATGCTCCTATATTCCCCCGGCCTCTGACTTATCATTTATTTGCTTCATGCTCAACACTCCAACGAATTGCCTCCGAGCTGGGTGATCTTGATCGTTTGGTAGTCGTTGGGGATTTTAATATCCCACATATCTCTTGGGCTTCTTATGACAATTCCTTTGAACTGTATCCATCTCCCTCATGAGTTTTGTAATATTATGGCAGAGACAATCACTTGGGCAGATTAACTCTATAAGTAATAGTTTGAACCGACTCCTAGACCTTGTATTTGTTACCGATGTTTCTAATTCAACGATATCCAGAATTCCGCCTTTGTCAATTCCGGAGGACATTTTATCACCCTACACTACAAATTGATTGTGAGCTGTTTGTACCGAGCACCACGTCTCCCCCTACCCAACTCATCCCATCTTTTGTTTTCAAAGGGTCGATTTTCAACGCCTCAACGAGGCTTATCAAGGGTTGACTGGTCTTTCTTGGACGCATCTCAGGATAAATTAAGTCCGATTACAAAAAATTTAAAAACGGACCCCGTTGACTTGCCAAATACGGTGGCGCGACTAAGCCTGGTTTAAACGGGCTTCAGGATGACCCCTACAATTTTTTGACGCTAGAAGTCCCTCGTTTCCGCCTCCCTCGTTAGATAATATACAGCAGATAACAACCTGATATTTCCAATCTATTCGCAACATTTTTTAACGATCTCCATGGCTCCAACAACATCGTATGCCCGATAGTAGAAACCGATGTCGTTATCCAGCTTGCGTTCAATCATCTTTCGCCTGGTCCTGACCCTTATTCGAAATGGCCGCCTTGTTCCTAACAGCAACGCCGAAGTTTCTCTGGCCACTCATCAAATGCAATCCTCTGCTCGGACAAGGGCGCGCTTCAAAGACTCAATATTTTGGTGTCGAGTATAGCAAGCCAAGGCCTCGACGACGGGCTACAGTTTGTAGTCCAATGGATTCAGGTCTGGGCTACCAGCAGGCCAACCATTCGTAGAAAAGAAGTTCGGTACATGGTTTATTAGCCATTTGCGTCTTGATGATAAAAGTCCACGGCTTGTTTGATAATAATGTCATGTTGAGAGGCTTCGCTACCTTTTCCAAAACATCAGATTGATACACTTTCGCCAAAGTTTTGATTCCTTTTTCACAAAAATAGAGCTTGGGGACTCCCCACCAAACTATCACATAAGCCGGATGGTGACCTCTTTGAACTCTCGGAATGAGTTCGGACGCTTGTTTTAATGAGACAACATACACTCTATCGTTCTGTTTGTTGAACGATTACTCTATGGTGAACATTTTCTCGTCAGTAAACAGAATTCGTCTGTGGGCATTGTTCGCGCACTGGCGATGCCTTTGATGGCTTGCGTCGTTTGCAGCGTGCGCGGACGGCCTCAATAGGTTATCGATAGTTGGTTTGCGACAACGATGAAAGAAGTGGCTAGAGCTGCCACTACCATTTGGCTGAACAGTTTTTTTGTAAGACGTATATAAAGGGTGATTTTTGAAAGTTTAAAAAAAAAAAACACATAAAATTCAGAGAAATGCATGAAATCTTTATTTGAATCGATAGTACGGTCCATATAATTTAATGTTTGGAGATTATTTCATGCAAATGTTGACCGTGACTGCGCCTCAAATGGTCCATCCGCTTAGTCCAATTTTGGCATACTTTTTCCAACATTTCGGCCGGTATCTCACGAATAATTGCTTCAATGTTGTCTTCCAATGCGTCAATTGAAGCGGGCTTGTCTGTATAGACATGAGCTTTAACATAGCCCCACAAAAAATAGTCTAAAGGCGTTAAATCGTACGATCTAGGCGGCCAATTGACCGGTCCCGAACGTGAAATAAAATGTTCACCGAACTCGCCTCTCAATGCATAAGTTGTTTACAGTTGTGAGCAAATGGAACCTTTTGACTTCGTTACTAACTCTTAATTAGCTAAAAAAGTAGGTGAGAGCTTATACTGAAGAGAATATGTGTTCTTGAGACTAAAATCTAACAATAACTTCAAGAACTTACTTTTCTAGATGCTAGTACTAAAAAATTCTAAAAAAAAAGGGACGCAAAACCGCTGTGGATTCAGAATCTCGAATCTAAGTACAAAACAGCTGACTGAATGGGCTCTTACCAAAAATATGCTGATCTCAGTACTGAGAATTAAGTACCGGAATTAAGTGATTCGTCTACATCAGCATTGTTTTCGTATCAACCCAACCTTAAACTGAAGCAAGTGCGAACCAAAACCAGTTCCGGCCAAATATTTCGGTTTGGTTCAAGAAAAATATACCTTAAACATGTAAAGGCGCTGTAGTCGATGTTATGAGCTTTCATTCCTTTTTCTAATCGAATGTGTACAATGTACAGCTTACTGATCAGATGCTTAGGGAGGCCTTCGAAACAGTAATGTCAAAGCAACCTTTGCTATCCATATGTAAAAAAAGTCTTTGTTGACTTCTGTTGATTACACAGGGGAACAAAATGACAACTTTTGTATGTTGCCTCCACTCTGATGAAAAATTCTGTTCCAGTTTGGTGCACTGATTATGAAACTGGTCAGCTTTTGTTTTAAAGATAAGGCGAAAAATGTGTTTTGCATATTTATTCGCTTTGAAAAAATTATGGAGAAACTTAAGAAACAATCCCTTCGTCGCAGAAACCCAGATATCATAGACAAGACTAAATGTTGTTGTTATATGATAAAGTCATGCCTTCGATATCTTCATTCGAGAGTGATAAATTATTGAAGAATATAAAAAAAAAAAAAAAAAAGAAAATAAGTTTTTGATGTGCTCAACACAAAACTCCAACGAGAACTGAATTCCAAATGCTTGGCTTATGCTTAGTTGAAAATTAAAGCCTACTTCGGTGCCTAACCAAATTTGTTTCTAATTAAGTACTATGGGCACAATGAACATATTTTGGGGATAAATTGATTTGTTTTGTAAATTTATAAAATAATTTGTACATTCTGCAACTGGCTTACAGAGTTAATGCAAACACAAACTATTATTAAGGACGTATTTTAAACATAAATAAAATAATTAAGTAATTAGCTAGTTTTTTGTACAATTCAACAAATATACCAAATTGTCTAACTAAAGGGTGATTTTTTAAGAGGTATGGGAAGATTTTCAAAAAAAAAAACACATACAATTCAGAAAAAGCATGAAATCTTTATTTGAATCGATAGTACGGTCCATATCATTAAATGTTTGAAAATTATTTCATGCAAATGTTGACCGTGACTGCGCCTCAAATGGTCCATCCGCTAAGTTCAATTTTGGCATACTCTTTCCAACATTTCGGCCGGTATCTCACGAATAAATGCTTCAATGTTGTCTTCCAATGTGTCAATTGATGCGGGTTTGACATGAGCTTTAACATAGCCCCACAAAAAATAGTCTAAAGGCGTTAAATCGCACGATCTAGGCGGCCAATTAACAGAGCACGCATTTTGATAATAAAATTCAATAATTTGCAAGCGTTGTTCGTTCGTAAGACGATTCATGGTTAAATTATAGACCAAACTGAAGATGTTTGACAGTGAAACAAAACACGAAACGTGCGTGAGCTGTTTAAACCAGTGTTGCCAAAAAGATAATAGCTAAAAAATCACCCTTTACGTGGCGTGTTCTCGCGTGGGCAAACCATCGAACTTATTTGTGTTGGCCAAAGACAGTTGCTCTACAAAATTAATATTTTCTTTATTTTTTCCCACTTTATTGTAAAAATTATATTACTTTTTCTTACCAAAATATAAACTAGAAACAATTTATATGACAGAACAACGTTTGCCATGTCAGCTAGTTTATTATAAACTAAAATTGTGTAATATAATTTGTTGTCTAATTGTTGTTATGAAACATGATTTCTGACTTAAGGTAACTTTGAATTCTTATAAACCATTTGAATTCTGATTGATTATTAAATTATAACTAATCCTCGACCTTGAGACGGCTAACAATCACTTTGACTAAAATCAAAACTTGGTCGTTAACCCCATTTACATGCAAAAGCACCAGTCACGGTGAAATGATTGTTCTAAAAAACTGAACGGTTTCTTTTTAAAACAAACAAAAAAATACCTTGGTATTTATAAGGAGCAAAGAAAACCCCTTTAAAATTTATTCAAGAGAAATGCTTGGCCAGTTATCTTATCTGTTGCTTTGTCCACAGAAGTTTAACAATTGCCAAAACAACAAATACACATATGACATTTGGACACAGCCCCCAGCACCATTGCAATAACTTCGAAGGAAGCTGTTGCTATTAATAGACGCATGTGAACGTAAACATGAAAAATACTTATGATTCCCAAGTCTTTATTTGGCTCAGAGTGGCTTTAAATAGGTAATTGCTAAAAGCTGTTGGTGTGGGAAGCGATTAAAATCTCACTGACGAGTCCAAGTTGGTTCCGGACGAAGCCGTGTCTGTCTGAGTATCGATAATCTGCTTTGTGTCCATATCTTCATATCATTGTTGTTGATTTCAGATTGATTGTAGAATTAAAATCAATCCTCGTTCTTAAGACGGCTAGCAATTACTTTGACTATTTGAATATCTTTAAAATCCTAAGAAGAATGTCTAAAGTTTGTGTTGTCGGATTTTCAGTACTCGTCTATAAGTTCCTAGAGACTTTCGAAAACAGAGAACGTCGGCTAGAAAAGAATACGTACCATGCATCTTACACACCCTTTTAATCGTATGAGAAAAAACTCTCCTCATCAAGATTAAATTTAGATGAAGAAGTACTATAAAAAATTGATAATATTGTCCAGTGGAGGACGAAAATTCAAGAAGAAAAGAAGGTAGATTCATGACAGATATATTAAGAGATCGGCGGACAATGCAGAGACATGTTATATGCTCTAAAATTTGTGTTAAATTGACTTAGGGAATCATTGGCTAAAGGAAAGCGATTCACGAACCGTTTTTCTTTGTGGTTTCCGGTTCGGTTCAGCATCTGTGAAAGGAAGCCGGTTCGGTTCGCGGTTCGGTTCACCGGCTGGAATAAGCGGTTCGGTTCCAAAAGTGGTTCGGTTCAGAACCGGTTTGCATCCCTGATTTATATATTCATCCGATTTTCATAAATGCTCTCAAATTATTAAGAAATTATTTAGAAATTACTTAGCTAACTGGCAGGTTGAGCAGCCAAAATGAGAGCCCGCAAAACAGAGCGCATTGTGCTTAAGAGCTGTCAGATTGCTGCAACCATTCAAGGTAATCCTTCTCAGCGAGTTGCTTCTCTCAAACATGACAACTAGACTTTGTTTACCTTTCCATTTCCTTAAAATTGTAACCAAAAAGCGGCCATTCGTTTCATCTGTTTCAACCTTTTCCACTTGCATTGCATCGTTTGCTACTCGTTTCTAGCTAATTTAAGTGCTCGTTCTTGAAGATTTTCCTGCTGCAGTTGAACCAATTTGAGTGTCATTTATTCGTGGACCATTAACAGAGCGCACCCGTCCTCACTCCTCCCTCCTCCCTCCACCAACCTCCCACGGCTAATCTCTTGCACAGTTCTTAAAGCTAATGCGGCCAGCCATTTAGGGTGAATCGCATTTGATATTTGAACCCAGATGGGGAAACCAGGTGGGAAAAAGTTGCGTGCGTCTCCTTCTTTCTCTTTCGCTGAGCCAACTTAATTTGTCTGCTGCGAAACCTTTGCAATTACGAGTAACCTCCGTCTCCGTCTTACCCCCTACTCCATGAGCTGTGGCAGTGGCATTGGCTGCAAATGAAAATGACTTGCCTGCAGGACCCTTAAGGAATTTCAACAGCGTTCAATTGAAGCTTTTTGAAATACAAAAGCAGCGTAAAGTTTGCTTTGCGCTTTGCTGCGCAGCAAACTTGCAATGCCAGTAGAAGGAAGTAAGGGCTGGCAGGGGGGGGGGAGAGGAAAGGATGGGTAGAGGGTTGCTCGTAAAAGTTGTTGCACAACTTTTGCCGCCGTTGCGTTTACTTTGGCATTAAGCAGGCGATGCGTGCGGTGGGTTGGGGGTGTTGGCGGGGTGTGAAAGTGAAATCTCCAAGGGGGAAGGAAGGGCTATAAATTTATGCAAATGCAAATGCTGTTTGCATTTCGAATTTCACAAGTTTATCTAAATTCATTGTCAACAAACAGACGCACTTCAGCGCCTTCTCATTCCCCTTCAAGGGGCGGTGGGATGCTGGGCAAAAGTTTCCGGGGAAATCAACTGCAACGCCAGATGCACTTTGACCATTTGCCTGGAAATTAGTCAAAGTGTTTGGCCACGCCCACATGCCGCAGCTGGCGGGTGCAAATTCTTCCCAGTTGTTCAATAATTCATTTTGACTTTGCGTTTTTTTGCGTTTCATTCCGTTGTTGTTGTTGTTGTAGATTGAGTAAAAGCCGCTTAACGGCTTGGCTGTCATGTCCTGTATCCTGCTGTGACTCCTCACACACACACACACACACATGCAAATTACATGCATACAAATATGTTCCGCCTATGCAAATGGCCGTCCATTGAATTGTAAAATACGCGCGTCCTCGCAAATGTACCACATGTGTGTGTGTGTGTGTGTGTGTGTGAGCCATTTTCCAGCTTAGTTGGTCTGATGGCTGCCTGCTGAGCGCTGACAACAACAACAACAACAAAGTGAAGAAAAGGCAGCAACACCCAGATGGTGGCATTGTTGACTCCATTGTTAGACCCCGCCATGACATCCCGTACTATGGGTCAGCAAATCCCCATTGCTTTTTCTTTTTTTTTTTTTTTGGGAATTCCACACAACCACAGCCATTGGAGCAGGGTGTCTGGGTTTGCATTTGCTAAAAAAAATATGAGAAAACCCTGAAAAGTTTGCTACATTTTAGTCTCCTCTCCTCTTACAGATGTACGCCATCACGCGTCAGGCGAATCTTTTGTGCCGTCTGGGAGACTTGGAATGTCTTATACTATTGGTATCCTGCATTTGTCATGATCTAGATCATCCCGGTTACAATAACATCTATCAGATTAATGCACGCACTGAGCTAGCCCTCAGGTGAGTTCCGCCCCTTGTGCCATCTTCGGTTAACAGTTTCCCCCTCCTCCTTCATTCCAGATATAACGACATCTCACCGCTGGAGAATCATCATTGTTCGATAGCCTTCCGTTTGCTGGAGCATCCCGAGTGTAATATATTCAAGAACTTTAGCCGTGACACCTTCAAGTAAGTGCAACACGCATTCTCCATTCGCCATTCCATTTGTTAATGCATTGGCCAGCCCGTCCGCGGGCAATTAATGGCCAACTTTACGTGGGCCACTTTATGCGCGGCACGTACGAAATGGCGTTGCATTAAACGTCGGCCCATTGCCGTGGTAATTAACAGTTACCATCTGCAGTGCCCCACCCTCCCCTCCCCCTCCTCTCGAAAACCACCTGGATGGACGGTAAAGTGTATCGATTTGGTATTTAACGGAAAGAGGAAAAATGGAAAATGAAAATGAAAATGGAAAGGACGCCAGCGAAAGCTTTAAAAGCTCAGCAAGCCAATGTGGTCCTTGTTGCTCCTTGCTGCAAATGCGATAGTTGCCTTAAATGAAGATTAAGTTGTGAGCAAAGTCCACCAAAGACCGTTTAACCTGGAAAATAATAAGACTTAATGGTGGCTCAAGGCAATTAATTGATTGGGTGTCAAAAAGTTGAGGAATGGATGCTAGAGTTGGTTGGTGCGAGGTGGAGTGAAGGTTTTACTAATCGACTTGGCTACATTTTTTGGGAATTTGTGTATAAAGGTAGAAAAAGAAGAAGAAAAGCATGAAATCAGAGAGAAGTAAAAGAATTGAATTAAAGAAAAGTGGAAGGAAAGAAGTAGGAAAGAGATTGAAGGGAGGATGGAAGAAAGAAGGTACTAAGACGATATGAGGATGGTTGAAGAAGAAGGAGAAGAAATGCACAAGAAAGAAAGAAGAAACGAAGGCGAAAAGAAGAAAAAAGCAAGGAGACATGCAGGGAGAAAGCAAGGAGGAAGAAAAGATCAAAAAAGGAGAAAGAAAGGGGAGGGATGACGAGTGCACAAAGTGAAAGAAGAATAGTTGTTGATGTTCCAATGGAGCCAAAAAAGATCAAAAGGATATGAAAATGTGATATCATAATTTCAAAAAGGATATTAATTAAAATCCATTCCAAATAGATCTAAATGGATCTATTTTTTTTTCTCGTCGAAAGAGGAATATAGATAGAAAGAAGATAGAATGTAGAAGGGAAAAAAAGAAGCAATGCTAAAAATGGGAAGCTGGAATGAAACCAAAGATCGAGTAAATGAAAAGAGCAAGCAGAAAATAAGAAGAAACGAATTAGTAAGAAAGACGTAAGGCAGAAGAAAAGAAAGACGGATGAAGTGTGAAAAAGGAAGGCTGAAATTGAAAGATAGAACTTTAATGAAGGGAACAAGGCAAATGATGGAAGTATTGCTTAGGCCGCGAAGCTGTAAAAGGAAGGAGGCAGGAAGGGGCGAAGGGATTGTTTCAAAGTGTTTGTGCGCCATTGAGTCACTACGATACTAAACGAGAGCTTAATGGTCTATATCTTGTGCTGTGAGTGGGTGTAGAGTGTAAAGAGAGTTTAAATAAAAAGTTTTGTGAAAAATAGTAAAAAGTACATACGACTACCCGTGGATCGACTCCGAGATTCGTAGGGATTCGCGCTAGATTTTTTTTTTAAATTACTATGTTGTCTTGTGATTGTGATATGTCAATATGATATCCGCCTAACTTACTGATATTAATTTTTTGGCGCATGTCGGTGCTCGGGGCGCTTTTTTACTTGCGCGGCGCTGTTGAAAGCATATATTTGATAATATAATCGATATTAAAATGTATGATGAGATGCAGGTCCAATTAATAGCCAAAAAATTGAGAATTTTTAGCGAAATTGGGTGAAAGATGGAGAGCTAACCATTACAGCTTTCAAGTTTGAGGAAAAAACAAGAGTGGTTAGACGGATAACTCTTATTGTTGATCCACTGGCTAACGTGGAAAACCGGATAAGACATACCACGAATAATCAACAAAACCAAATTAAAGAAAATCGACCAAATTGTAAACGAAACTTCTTGTAGTGAGCTTGTACTTGCAACATCTGCATCGCAACTAGTTGCAATGGCTAATGGGGAAGATATTGCTAAAAAAAGTGCCATGGAATCAATGAAAGCCGTCCGATTCCTTATACAGCAGACGAGGCTTTGGCATTATTTAGTGGTAATTATACCAAGCACACTACATTTAATGCAGCTGGTGCAAAAGTCGGAATGCGAATATATATATAACGTACGACACTTTACGTGTTGCAAAAATATGTTACAAAGAGTGCAATTTAAGATTCAGTATGGTAGATCATATTATCATGCGCGTGAGCTCTCTCTTTTTCGTTTTTTGGCTGAACCGATGATCGAGGCTCACTGCTATTTTATGGGGGCTGCGATGGGAGTAGCGGCCATTTAATCTCGGCAAGATGTGGAAAGCGATAACAAATCTAGGATGAATACATGTTTGGTTTGCTTGTCCCATTACAAGGAAAAAGGGATTCGTGACGACTTGGGGAAGTCCGCTTCCTCTCTCCCGTTCTGTAGACCCGAAAATTTTGCAGGAATCTGCAGAGCTGGATAAACGGGATGCTAGTTATAAGATGTAATCTTAAATTATCCCAACAGCTTGGTAGTTACAATCATATTTCTGACGATGATGTGGGTAGTTTTAGTGTTCTTGCAGAATCTCTCCAAGTGTATGGGATTTGCAAAGCATCCCAAGGTAAGATGACATTGATGCTGTTAGACATAACACCCAAGGAAAATTTTGATTTGGATTATCGACACTTTACCTGGATTCGGTGCTTGAATGTATCCTACATATATCTTATAGGCTACATATCAAAAAATGTTTGTTATAAACAAAACCTGAAAAAAATAAAGACTGAAAAGGCCAAATAAAGCTATCGAAAAATAATAAAAAATTAAATAAAACAATTTTTTAATATTAAATTTAGATATATTTTTAGCGAAAAAAAATATCATACACTAAATTTAAACATTCTATCTGCATTCCTGATTGAAAGAACCAAGTCCAAAATTGATAAAAGTTAAATTTTAACCAAAAATTTAAGAAATTAAAAATTTTTTTTGTTTTACATTGTAGCTTCATCTATTTTCAACTAAAAAAATATTTTTCATAAAAATGTTTACCCCAAGAGCAAAAATTGCGCCGCTATGAGCCATTTCGCCCACTGTGCGCTGGTCTTACAAGTTTAGTGATCCCTATACAACAAACTAAGCGTTTATATACATTCCTAGTAAGGTCTATCTTGGAGTTTGGGTCGTGTGTTTGGAACCTCCAATCACTAACCCTCTGAAAGTGCATCGAGTCTGTGCAGAGCAATTCCATTTCTTTGCGCTTTGCAACTTAAGTTGGTACCCACAATTGAAGCTTCCTTCCTTTATATCCAGACTAAAGGTCTTAGACTTACCGACTCCTGAACATAGACGCACTAGGTTGGTTTTAATGTCTCTGCACAAGCTTACAAAGGGTAACATTGACGCAGAGTACCTACTTGGGTATGTGAACTTTAATGTCCCATCAAGACAAACACGAATCTTTATACCCTTGAAGCTTCGTTTGGCTTCTTCTTTATATGCCTCCAATTGTCCGTTTCGCATTCTGTGTTAAAATAAGATCTTTCCTCTTATCAGTGGTAACATTTCCCTTGAAGGCTTTCGGTCTTTTATTCTTTACAAATCTTGCTCTTACATACCTTAAAGTACTTTTTAAAACTTCCTTCTGATCACCAACCAAAAATAAAATAATTAATGCTTATGTGTTTTAGCGACCTATTTTAATTTTAGTTTAGGTAGTTAAAGGATTGATTATAATTCAATAATCAACGAAATCAACAAAGATTTTGTACATATGGGCAGCTTTGGATACTCAGACAGCTGTCAATGAATTCCCATTCATCTCATTAGTGAGTTTCAAGCGCTGATACCACCAAGCCGTTTGCAAATATCCATTTATTTCTTCTTCTTCTTATTTGGCCCGATATTTCAATCACAGCCGTTTGACGGTCTCGGTCGCTGCTATTGATGCACGCAACTCGCCTCTGTCTTGTGCAAGCTGGCAGCAGTTGGTCAGTTCAAGCGCCTCATTGTGTACCAGCATCTGATCTTCCTATCTTAGTTTCGTTCATCCTACTTCTTCCTGTCCTTAATTCGTTCGCCTCCCCTGTACCTTCTTTTACTGGGCTTCTTCAACCAAACGAGTAACATGGCCATCCAGCGAAGCCCCTGTTCCTTAAGCTCTAAATCAGGGTCCCCATAGAGCTCATAGTTCGTGCTGGATGCGGAACTCATAGCCAACTTTTACAGGTTCATATCCGGTTTATACAGGCATATCCGAGAGTCTCTTGCAGCCGTTCTCTTGTTAAAAGGTATGTTTCCACTGTTCACTTATAACTGAAGGAAAAGGTGAAATTTCCTTAAGCAAATGGGCGTGCGGCATGTGCCACACTGAGCCGCGTGCGTACTTTGGCTGCAACAAGGTAGTGATCCGAGTTGATATTGGCTCCTCGGAGCGCAAATACGTAAAATAAATAATACAAAAAGGGAGGGTGAAGGATGAACCAAAGACGAAGATAGTAATGCGGATGAAAGGAATGAGATAGAAAGAAGAAAAAAGGAAAGTTTTTTGAAACGACTTACATGAAAGAAAAGAAAAAGGAAATAGACGCATAGTCCAATCATAGACTTAAGTTTCATATATACACCCCTTCTTAAGGTTTTTCATGCCACTTTTTCTTAATTATCCAATATCATGAGTTAAAACTGTAAATGAAATAAAATCTCGTACATATTTCAGCTGTAAAGAAAATTCTATCTAATCTCTGTATCACACACTCAAATGCGCTAGCTAGCCTTAAGCCAAATTGAACTGAATTGGAAACAGAAAGGGTGGAAGGAGAAAGAAAGAAGAAGATAGGCAGGAGAAAGAAAGACAGAAGGAGAATGAAAGCAAGGAAGGAGAAGAAAGAAAAAGGGAGGAAACAAAGGAGAAAAATGGCAAAAGTAAGGAGAATGAATGGAATTATGATGGGTGGAAATGGAATATAGAGGAAAGGACGAAGGTTTAGGAAAAATGCTATGAGAAAGAAAATAAATTGGAAAGAAGCGAATTAGGTAGGTATACGGAAACAAAATTGGAAGGTTAATGGAAGAATAAGATGTAAGCAAGAACAAAGTAAGGAAAAAGAGAAGTAGTAGTATGAAAAATGACGGCCATCATAACCCCCACTAGTAAGACGCAGTTCTTTTTTTATTTAGATTCAAAAATTTATATCTAAACAAGTTTTTTCCGTATAAAAAAATACTCAAATTTATATATCGACTTTGTGTAAACCGTCTGTCGATCACTTCAAAATTCTTCTCTACTCGGGCTTATAAACCTGGCTACCCGGGTCTTCCCCAGATACCAGATCATTCAACTTCATAGCCGTGTTACTCTGTTTTTCAAAAACCCTTCGATTATTTGTTTCCGTTACTTGGTTGCTTGGCTAATAAAGTTACATAGGATCAGCCAAAATTTGATCCATTAAGTAGCAGATGAATTTCGTGAGGACGTAGTCTTTCCTTGCCAAAGTGTAAAATTCTGTGTTCCTTCAAAAAATACCTTCAATTGCATAGGAAACACTCTGTTTTGCTGCTGGGTATGTTTAGAACAAAGTTAAGTTTAAGCATTTCACCTCTGGTCATGAAGATTGTGCGAATTTGCTCCACTGAAAACGCGTCGTTGAAATAATTTCTTTTTCCTATGTCGTAGTTTAGTTCTTTGTAGATGATCCCTTGAGAGCTCCTCGATGATTCAATCATAATAGATTATCTATAATATGCATCCTTCTTTTTTTTTATTTCTGTGGCCCTTGATCCACACACAAAATTTTTTTCAGGTTTAGGGCACACATGCGACTGAAAGATGAACTGACGGCTGAGCAAGATATTTAAGCTCGTCAACTAGCCAATATACAAACTAGCTTGATTGATTTCGCAAGGCTGAGCTTTCAATTGAATTTTAAAGATAGAACTTCCCTTTCCCAAAAAAAAACTGATGTCGTCCGCTTAGCAGAGAGTGGGTCAACATTTTAGGCAGTCTATTTACGGGCATGCGAGCAACCTTTTGCATGTACTTAAAGTGCATGTCTGCGGTAAAAATGCGAAGCGGTGACAGTCCAGTTTCTAGATATAACATTCTGTTTGGAGCAGAGCTCGCAAATAACAATTGACCGTTCTTCGTTGTCCACATCGGCTCATAAACGAATCGTTCAGTGCTCAACGAACAACCAATGGATTTGTTTCTCTTTTGCTCTGCTCATTCACTGACCGAATGGTTGCGAGCGAAGAAAATAAAAGTCATTTGCGTTTTTGTGTATGTAAGTGTGAGTGAAGTGTCCCTTTGGGCTTGCGACTCACACAAGCCTCTCACGCACACACAAAACAAACAAATAAAAGATAAAAAAAGACCCTTTGAGGTGAGCCGTTCGTTTGTTGGCTCATCTGCTGACTCTTAACGTGCGTGCGCTCAGTCGGATCGCTCTCTATAAGTTGTTATTGAATGAGCAGAACAAGAAAAGCTCTACTGAGAACAGTCAATTGAAAACAAGAACAAACAGAAGCGAAGTGTTCTGCTAAGAGCGAGGGCAAGCTTGCATGGTTTTTTCGGCTTAAAGGGAAAAATGGTCAATTGTTATTTGCGAGCTCTGGTTTAGAGTGTTTCTTGGCAGTCGGAATAATTTTTTAAGGAAGTATCTCAGCAAGCTCTCAACTTCGTCGTACTGCATAATCCCCCAGACTTGCGTGCTGTAGCACAAAATGGATCTTGCAGCTGAGGTCAAAAAGTTTGTATTTGGTGCTCGCTGGTACATCTATTTTGCTCAGGACAGATTTCTAATTGCAATTTACTGCCACTTTCGCGTATATAGGAGAGAGAGAGAGAGAGTGAAAAGGAAGGAGAAAGGACGATTGCGGAAGAAAGATATAACACGTAAGTTAGATAGTAAGAGACACAGAAACAACATAAAGGAAAGAGGGAAAGACACAAAGGATTTAATATATGAAGAAAAAAAGGAAGAAATAGAACTATAGAATAAGCAGGAAAAAAGCAAGAAATGGAAAAAAGAAAATAGGATGAACGAAAGAAAAAAGCGAGCAAGAAGGAAGAAAGAAAGGAAGAAAGAACGAAAGAAAGGAAGATAAGAAGAAAGGAAGAACGAAAAAAGAAGGGAAGAAAGATAGCATGAAGGAAGAGAGAATGTAAGAAAAAAAGAAAGGAAGGAATAAAGGCAGAAAACTAGATCGTAAGAACGAATAAAACACTGAAAGAAAGCCAAAATAAAGAGAAGAACGAGAGGCAAACGAAGGAATAGATAGTAGATAGAAGATAGTGGACGATAAATGGAAGAAAAATGCATGGAAGAGCTTGGAAGAAAGAATATAAGGAACAAAGAAGTCTCCAATAAAAAATGAGTAAATATGTTAAAAGAGTAATTGTTTCTGGTGTTTCTCCGTCTCCAAAATGGGCAAAAAAGGGAGGAAAATAGAAAGGAAGACAAACGAGAGGGAGTATGAAAAAGATGAAGAATAAAAGATGGAAGGAAGAAACAAAGAAAGAAGTAAGCCTGAAATGTAAACCCAATTCATAACTCTTCTTTACTCTGCTTATCCTCATTAGATGCTCTTTCAGTAGCTTCTTTGAACTTCAGTCTTCCCTATCCTTTGACAGTTATAAATGAGAAATTCTAAAGCTGTTTTAAAATGAAAGTAATAAACTTTTACTAGAATTTCCAGTTCATCATAGTAACCACCTACAGTTCACAAATGCCTGTTGATTGCAACTATATCAGCCCACCCACACACACACACACACACACACACATTCATAGCTTTATCTCTCCGCCGCGAAGTCCCTGGCACGTGCTCTAATTCCTGCCATATTCGTAGCAGTTTTTGCATTCATCGCATGCATTTATATTGCAAAATATTCCGCAAACACTAATTAAGTGGATTAGCTGGCAAAATGTTTTTGACTTTGACTTGCGTGGGGGCCGCAACAGCATCATCATCATCCTCCTCATCATCATCATCAGCATACTCAGCTTCATCAGCATCATGAACCTTGTAATCAACAGCAATCGCGCGCCCTTGGCGCTGCTGACGCTGCTTCTTCCTTCTGCTTGACGTCGTCTTGTTGCCAAGTTTGCGTGCATAAACTCTTGCATACTTTTGGGGAGTTTTTTTTTTTTTTTTTGTGCTGATGGCAAAACTTGAATATGTTTCCATATGCTCGTAAACATTTTATGCACTTTGTCGGTGGTTGTCTTGCCGATTATTAGGAAGTAAGTGACACTCGGTCCTTAATTTGAATTGTTGTGCATAATGTTTGGAGAATACTGAAACCCTGTTTAATGACAACAAGCTGCAACAAGTTGTGTGCTGCCTCCTGTTTCGTTACGTTCCATTTTGTCCGTCCCTCCTTCCTCTCCAATTGCAACTGTTTGTGTGTTCTGGGCAGAGACCCAGAACAACAAACTATGTTCCGTGTGGCTGCATTTCATTTGATTGCGGACAACCGCCATTTTTCGAGAATGACCGAAATGGATGTGAATGCATGTGGTGGCCATACGATGCATGGGTCGCGGGGGCGTACATTTACACACCCAAGGGGCGTATTTTCGGCTGGAACAATTTGTGCCGTTTTATACCCTAGCCAGAGGAGCAGGCAAATGGGATTAGTACATTTTTTTTTGGTTCAAATTGCATACGTAGCTGTGGGACTGCTGCTATGAGGACAGAATTGCAGGGAACTGTAACGCTGGATTACAAGGGAGTGGAAGTGCAGGCCCATCGAAAAAAAATGGCTTCTATAATTATTGGTTCAAAATGTTGTCGATTTAAATTGCAACATTTCACTAGCGAAATGTTTCAATAGTTTTTCCTGACATAAGTAGCGAAATATGCCACCTGCTGCAGTGATTGTTATGCGATGGTTGATCGATTTCAGATATTTTCATGAAAAAAACTATCGATAAATTTAGCTGACAATTGATTTGACCCTAGAATAGAGAAAGAAGGGCGCGTGTGGCATTTTCACTACACCTCACGATACTTTTCTTTCATGCACACCCCCCAAAACGGCTTTCTTCTTCACTTACTCCCACAATTATTTGACTAAAGTAAACTTCCTTGGCATGAATTTCGATCCAATGATTCTGTTCTTTGATTTGTTACATACGTGCAAACTTGTGCTTACATTTTAGACACGACGTTCTTAGTAAAAATTGTCCACCCAACAGCTAATGCTTTCTAAGTGGTAAAAGGTGATATTTCCAGCTTCAGTTGCTAGGTAAAACAAGCACGAGAGTCTGTGTTAAGACCAAATATTATAAGCTATAGAAATCCGTTCAAAGTGTTTGTCGAATTGCTCCAAAACGTCTCTGTACCAAAGGTCTATAGAGTATAAAAGTTTGTAAAAGTGTAACAGAGAATATATATTCTACGATCCGGGGAAGTCGATATAGCCATGTCCGTCTGTCCGTATGAAAGCACAGATCTCAGAGATGGTAAGAGAAAGAGGTTTGACATGTATGGAACATATGCTTCTTATTCTTGCAGGCAGATTAAGTTTATTTTCAATTTTTGCCACGCCCCCTCCCGCCCCCGCAAATGAGAAAAAACGTAATATCTCCCACAGTTTTATAGATAGATTTATAGGTTCGTTCCTTCTGAACATATTTAGTAATCAGGATTAGTTATCGTTCCGCCAAAGGAATGGTAAAGATCGGATGAACGGTAGTAAAGATATGAGCAAACGAAAATTCAATATATCTGGGCTGCTCCTGCAACAGCAAAACACATACATATGTATGTAGATGTATGTATATTTGAGCAACGACTACACAGCAAAGTGATAGCCAACAATATTTTAAGACAAATTTTTATTTAACGATTCATATGGGATCGTTGTGGGTGTGATGACCCCGCCCCGCCGAAAATTCCACCTTTTAAATGAATTAAACCTGCAAATATATTGTCTGAGTAATTCCAACAACGAAATCCTATACAAAACCTAACAGCTATGGCTAGCTCATTAGATCCAATTGGATTCTTGCAGCTAACTGGGACGCTCTCATTTTCCCCCTTCCCTTTCCCACATACACAATATTGAGAGAGAGAAATTAGAGATGGTCGCGGGTCAAATATATCGCCCGATACCCATCTGACTACTAAGACGAGGATTATTTAAATTGCAAATAATATAAAAATAGTCTAGTTCTTTAATTCTAACATAATATTAAGCAATCACAATGATGTTAAGTCATTCTGGTCACTCCGGAGTCCCGCGTAGTTTTCGATGTACGCCCATCTCTAGCTCTGGCAAATGCAAAGGTTTTTTTTTGTCTGCGGCGCATGCCAATCCTCTCTCTCTTCCTCTCTCTCCTAATTATACTCTGTACCAAAGGTACAAAAGTATGTAACAGCACCTTAAATGATAAGTATTTAAGCAACTCAAGTCGACTCGTTGGTTTTTTTCATATATCGACCCCATTGCTATTGCAATGGCCTCCTCGTGGTGTTCCCTGGATACCGATTTTATATAATGTAATCGGGAGCAAATGCGAGCGGCGACCCCAAACTGGTTCAGAGTATAATATAGTCGGGCTTGACCGACTTTCTTTCTTGTTATTTTACTTTTTGTGTACATTTGGTAGGCATGAGAATGGGTTGTAAAGTAAACATTTGGCAACAATATATACCCATAACCACAAATTTTAGGACCTTGTAACCTCACTCTCTCATTTTTTAATCGCAAGTTTAGTGCTTTTGTATTTCAAGAACATAAAGTAGGCCTAGCGCCATCTGTCATTTAACAATACAAATAATTTCGTTCTATTTGCAATTCGAACGTCGGTTAAATTACTTGTTCATACACAGAGAAATAAAAGGATATGCAAAAATATCCATTGGATGATTTCCCGTATCCATTTAGACTGGATATGTCTTTAATATCCTTTTATCATCCAATGGAACTGAAAAATCTTCCAAAGGATATGAAAAATGATCATCCCTTGGATGATTTTCAACTCCGTTGGATGATAAAGGGGGTAAATTCAGAAAACGATTGTCTATGCGACAAATTTCTTTGGCTACGCCTTGGACTTTGCAAAGTCAGCAGCTTTGGTCTTTGCAAGGCAGAAATAGCAGCAGGTGGGTTGTGAGTGGGTGGGTGGTAGTAGTGGTGGATTAGAGGTGGCCAAAACAGTGACTTAAACAATGACCAAAACCGGAAACAGTGACCGAAACAGTGAACGAAACAGAAACCGAACAGTGACCGAAACAGTGACCGACACTGTAACCAAAACAGTGACCAAAGCAGTGCCCAGAACAGTGACCGAAACAGTGACCGAAACGGTGACCAAATTAGTGACCAAAACAGCGACCGAAGCAGTGACCGAAACAGAGACCAAAACAGTGACCAAATCAGTGAACAAAACTGTGCCCAAAACAGTGACCAAAACTGTGACCGAAACAATGACCGAAACAGTGACCGAAACATTGACCAAAACAGTGACCGAAACAGTGACCAAAACAGTTACCGAAACAGTAACCAAAACAGTGACCGAAACAGTGCCTAATACAATGAACGAAACAGTGAGTGGAAAAAAGTGATCAAACAGTAACCAAAACAGTGACTAAATCACTGACTAAAGCTGTGACCATCATTAAAATTACTTTGGTTAAAATGGAAAATTTTAAAAAATAAATTGTAATATCAAGTCATCCCTTGCAAAGAGCTTTTCTCGTGCCGGGTGTGTTCCACGACGCCCACTCTTTTTTTGTCTTCCCAACCTGTCGCCTACAGCATCCAAAATATTCACTAGAGATAATATATATGGCAGAAGAACATTTTATACCAACGTATCCCATATATATCCTTTCGGTAAGATCAGTTGGAGCGAGCTTTTGAAAGTGTC
>JAEIFV010000420.1:0-230000 GCA_018904265.1 Lordiphosa collinella | reverse complement strand
ATCCAATAGGAAATTCGGCTTCGTATAGGGTGGCGGATATGCAATAAACTCTTGATGGCCAAATACGGAGCGCAAGACATCCCATAAGTAACTGTATTCAGCTGGAATAATTGCAAAGTTTTATTAGAATCATCGCGCCACAATATTAATTGATAGTTTCGATCATCTGGATGTACCACAAACTGTCGGTACATTTTTGATATGTCTGCGGTCAGAGCATATCTGTGTAATCGGAAGGCCAACAGCGTGATGATAAGGTCTTGTTGAGCTTTGGTCCCACCATAAGAATCTCGTTAAGAGAACGTGAAGAAGTAGTCCGCGCCGATGCGTCAAAGACTACGCGTAGTGATGTTGTGATGCTATCTGGCCTCAAAACGCAGTGATGTGGGATCACATAGTGAGGTTTTGTCCTATCTACTTCTTGACTGACTCATGGGCCTAGATTTGATATTCCGACATGAATGCTGTGTATAATTCCTTGAGTTCGGGATTCCGATTAAGTCGACGTTCTAACATCAAGAACCGACGCTCTGCGTTTACATTTGAATTCCCCCAATGTTTCTGTGCCTTTTAAATGGCAGCTTTACTTGAATTCGACCATCTTCATACTTCGACATTTTGATTAAAGTGATTGTCGCATTCACTATTGGCTTCTGGCTCTTGACAAAATTCCTCAATTTGCCAGAACCTTTCTATAGATTGATCCAACGACTGGGATCTGGATAGATTGCAAGTTACAATATGTCTGGGCTCGTCAACTGGAAGATCCAACTTTCCGCCAACTATCCATCCTAGCGCTGTATTAACTAGACATGGCAGTCCTTCTCCTAGGCATATTTTTCCTCCACTCAGCAGATCAAAGAATTTTGGGTGCTAATTAGAATCGATCTTGGGGGTTAAAAGGGGTAGTGTTCCATCCGGAATGTGCCATGCTGCGGTAGAGACAAAACGATCAGGATGGTTCAGCGAAATGGATTTGGTTACGGCAAACTGAGACAACCAACTATGTGAAGATGTTCGTGACTTTATTGTGGTTGTCACTGAAAACTGAAGCTCTGTCCGCACATCGGGAAATTCCTGAAACTTCCTGCCTAGCTCGCTTGAATTTAAGCTGAAGACGTTTTGCAAGCTCTTCCGTCATAAAGTTTATCTCTGAACATGAATCTAATAGTGCTCTAGCTGGCTGATATAACCCATATTTATCCTTAATGAGTACAAGTGCTGTGGGAATCTTGCTCGACGGTTTTGTTTGTAGCACTAATGATGTGGCTACTGCTTGTGATGTACCTCCATGGGTACCTTGTTGAGGAGACATTGTCTGCGATGTCACTTTGTGGTTGCAAATCTATTAAACATGTATGGTGTGTGCCTTTGACAGCGAAATTTTGATTTGCAGGCTTTCCAGGCGTGCCCTGGCCGAAGGCAATTCAGACATAGCTTCGTCTGACGTATAAACTTAAACCTTTCTTCATATGACAGATTCAGAAAGATGAACAGGTTCCTAGAGTATGGTCTGTGCTGCGGCAATGTAGACACTCGCGTATTCACACACGCCTTCTTTGGGTAGAGCTGGCCTTTGCTCCTTTTTTGGTCACCTGAAGGAGGTCTAGCTTGGCTTTAAGGAATTGGCAATGCCTTGACAAAGTTGTATAACATCTCCCAAGTTGGCAGAGTCTCAAAGTCTTGTTTTGAATCATAAGCCAATTTGGTCTTAGCATCTACTTTCGACAATACGAGTTGAATGATAATGCAGTTCATTATGTCAGCGTCTGACCCTAATGACAAAAGGGAACTACGAATTGCTGATGCAGTATCTAATATTGATCGAAGAGGTGAAGAGCCTGACTTCTGTGACATCGGCTCTAGGTTAAACAAGTTTGAAATATGCTCCAAAAATATCAATACCTTTTTGTCATACCGTGCCTTAAGTTGCTCAAGCGCCTTTGGGTAATTTTCCTCCGTAACATGGAACGATTCGATCGCGCTATGTGCTGCTCCAGATAAACAGCTGAGTAGGTAGTTGAATTTATCAATTACTGGAATGGATTCGTCTTCGTGAACCATGCTTTCAAATGAGGACATAAATCTCTTGTATTCGCCATACTTGCCATCGAAAGTTGGCAACTTTAAAGAAGGAAGACGACTTTGCGTTATAGTTTTGTTTAGACCACTTGGCTTTTCCTTGCTGTCGCTTGTAGGCTTTAAGCGTCTGAGCAATTGTGCCTTTGCCTCGATGTACACCTCGTCTAATTCTGCACGCTCCTCATCGTCTGGGTTGATATTCTCGATCTTCAACTGAACTTGCCTAGCTTCTGCAAAATATGTTTCTAACAGCTCCAATCTACACTGTAAAACTGAAAGACTTGCCTCATCTGCTTCAGACGTGATTTTGTCAGCCAAGTTATCCAAATGTTTCCTAGCATTGGCACGTTGATGCCAGAGTGCGGCTAGTTTTTTATCGCTTTCCTTTGGAGGCATAATTAAAGTTTGACTCAACTGCCTATGAGTGGAAACTATCAGCAGCTCTTGCGAAAGAGCTCAAATGTATATTGAGTGATTTACTACAATCCACAGCCAAAGGAAAGTTCCGCAATTCTTGAGTCAGTTTGATGTGCAAGGTAGAGACGAATTACGAAAAGAATAACGGAATTATGAACAACGGCAAGCGCAGCTGCACACGTTTGTATGTGTGTGTGTACAGCGCAGCGCTGACTTACATGTATTTGAGCCAAAATGTGAAGAGAATATGCAAATGTAAGTGTGTAAAGTTTACCGTTTTCTGGTGATCGCGTGGTTGACAACTTCTCTGGCAGCTAACCTTGAGTTCACCTTGGCGTGTCCAACGATGATGCGAGTGGCGAGCGATTTGGATGTGTCCAACGGCGAAGATGTCCAACGTTGCTGAATCCAACGATGACCTGTCCACCGATGATGCGTGTGATATGTCTCGCCACGTATGTAGATGTTGCCTTGCCAACGCTGTGCGGCCGGTGGCGATGCTCTCAGCAGTCCCACGCCGTCTTGATGGGGGATGATCCGATGATCCAGTTGCTCCGAACTCCTGGCGAGTCTGCGGCAGCGACGAATTGGGTTATTGATGACTAGCACCCTGCACTAGTATTGGTGGGTAATTGATGACTAGCACCCTGCGCTAGTATTATTAATGCCGGTTGGCATTAATGTATCCAAAAAACTGCAAGTTTTTTAACAAATGGACATTCTGTCCTCTTCCAGACAGTGTCGTCCTGTCACGGTCGCCAAATGTTGAGCCAGCGAATAAATAAATTATTAAACCTTTTTTGCTTTTTGGCTTTTAGGTTCTGAACAACAAACGACTGTGTTCTTCAAAGATTTATTGCGACTGATTTCAATTTCTTTTGCTTAAGCGAATCAACAACATAGGTACCACTTCAATGTGGATTTTAAGAGAGCAAATGCATACATGTGAAAGTGAATATGACATAGTAGTAGATATCAGTGTAAATGACAGTGGGATTAATAATGTAATATTGAAATTAAACAAATGAGTATTCAAAAATAAGTAAATGTTAAATAACTAGGGTTCAGCCCGAACAATTGGGAAAATATCAAACTACATAAATCACACCCACAAACCAAATTTCCAGTTCATAGACCTACCAGAGATCTGCACGAGTGCACCGCAACTGCAAATGCTCTGCATAAGTACTTGATATTTTCGCACTCGGGTATCCCGACCACTCCAACAAAATGTATACAGTTGTATTTCTACTCTCGGCATATTTGTGTCTCGCACTTAAGTGCCGAAAACACTCGCGCCACTCGCGTAGCGTATTGGAAATACTCACAGAAACAGGGAGCTGAAAAATTTAAGTGTGAAATTATCCACCAACAATTCAAGCAACACATTTTCTATCTGTCGCTTTCTCACTTGTTCTATCATACTCATGCTTGCTGTTTGTGAAATTTTTCTAACTGGTGACCTTGTGTGTCTGCTCTCTAATATGTCTTCGGCTTCTGTTCGTTTCCTTCACTTCTCGTCAAATTCATCCCTGTATTACGCTTCTGGTAAGACGTCGGCTGCTCAGGAAAAAAAAACAATACTTTGTCAGAACGTCGTTTCCAAAAGAATGCCATCTGGCACACCAACATTTGCAGTACAATAGAAGGCATATAATCTGTGTGAAAACTAATGCACGTTCCTTTTGTCAGTAGGTTAGAAGCGAAGAAGTCTGTACAACATGCAAAAGTCCCTTCTAATGGCACGCATGCAGCACCCGTGCTATTGGAAACCAAAATGCGAAATGAGACCCGAAAGATTGACGACCTTTCGCTTTTTCCAGACATGTTCTTTTTGCCGTATCTTGGAAGGCATAAAATCTGCATAGGATGCAATCGTCCCTTCTAAAGGCACGCGTGCAGCATGAGGCAGAGACAGCCGAGCGTTTTTACGAAGTTGAACCAACAACAACAACCCATGCAAACGTCGCTTCTAATATAACAGTTCCTGTTTTGCGTTTCGCCCCTATAGAAAAAAGAAAACTGGAGGATGGTTTGGAACTACTTCTCAGTGGCAAAAGTTGTATACGAGATGTTCCGACTGGGAAAGTGAATAAGGTTTTGTGCTGCTCTCAACTTCAATCGTCAATGAGTGTCAGAGGGAGACAGACATATACCAATGCAAAATGGGATGGTACTATTTCTGGCCCCTGGTATAAAATGCTGCAGGGCTTGTAGGTATAGGTGGACTTTTGGAATCTTCGATTTTTGAATTCATCAGCAACTTTTATGTATCCATCAAGAGTGGAAACAATCAGTTGAACAATGAAGAATTTTCAAGACAAGTAAATAATTCGGAGCAACTGCGTCTAAAATAAAAGATATCAGTTACAAACTTTGGGAGGTTCCAGTGTCTGATTTGAAGTGATCACAGTATCACCATATAATTGCATAATCCCTGAGTAAGGGTATACAAATTCACCGCCCCACTTCTACGACGCTTTCTAATTAAATACGTATTTTGGCATCGCGTCGCTTTATTGCGCAAAACTTACTTTGGTCATCGCCGGCTTATCAGTGTGAGTTCCCGCTTATCGCGCTGCCAGGCCGGGTTTCAGCGCTAAACTTGAACAGTGCGAAAGATGCTGCTCGACAAGTTGCTTATCGCCATTTGCTGTTGCTGCTGCTGCTGCTGTCTGGTGGGAGTCCAGGGTAAATCCCTGTCCCAGGAGCAGTGCCAGCTGCAAAGGGAAGATCAAATGGACACCACGAAAGCACCGTGTGAGAATTTCTTTGAGTATGCCTGTGGCAATTGGTATGCTCCCTACAATCTGCGTGCACTGGGAGCTCACGATATGCGCACTCAGTTGAGAGCACTGAACAAACAGCTGATCATACGATATTTCGAGCAGGCCAAGTTGGAGGAATCGTGGGAGAAGGAGGAGCTGGTAACGTTCTACAATAGCTGCATGTCGGGACATCAATCGCTGAGCGTGTACACGGAGGTACTGCAACATGGTCGGGTGCAGTGGCCCCTGCTGAACAATCAGACCACGCTCAACTTTGACGCAGCCAGCGCCAATGCGGAACTGCGTCGCTATGGAGCCCAAGGCCTCTGGCGTCTGCTGGTGCAGGCCAATTGGCAGTCCTCGGAGCAGCAGATTTTCTATATACTGCCACCGAAATTCGAGCTCTTGGGCCAGGATGAGGAGTCGGAGTTCCTGTACGAGCGTTATCTCAAATATCTGCTGCTGGAGGTGGGTTTGCGTGTGCGTAAAGCTGCCGCCTTGGCCAAGCAATTGGTCAGCTTTGAGAAGGAACTGAAGGAACTTCGCGGACAGAAGGCAGAGCAGAGTCTGGTGTTGAGGAAGCCTTTGTCCCTGGCCGAGCTGAAGCGACTGCTGCCGGACTTGAAACTGGAAAACTACTTTGGGACTTTGTTGAGAGGCTTGCCGGTGGCCCAAATGGATCAGTTGATGATTGTGCCCGATATGGCTTACCTCAGGCGACTGCAGGGACTACTCGATACAGCTGATCCCTTTATACTGTCCACTTGGCTGCTGTTGCAGTTCCCCGCCCACTTTGACCTGCATTTGCACGAGGACTTGGCCCTGAATGAGCAGCGTGAGCATTGCCTGGAGGAGCTGAATCAGTTGATGCCACGTCAGTTGGCACAACTGCAGTTGCATTTGTACCACGGCGAGGATGAGCAGGCGCAGGTTCAGCTGGTGCAACGGGTGCAGTTGCTCTTTGTGCAGCTGAAGGAGCAGTTTGAGCGAATGCTGAACAAAACCGAAATCTTTAATCAGGATCCCAGCACACAGAGTTTGGCCCTGGAGAAGTTGAGAGCACTGAGATTGATATTACCCCTGACAGGAGGAGGAGGAGGAGCAACTGCAACCAATAATCGTCTGCTCTTGGGCAGCAACTATGATGAGAATCTGCTCCATTTGTCGCAGACTCAGACACTGCAACAGCTGCGCCTCGCCTTGGAGTGCGTGCAACTGCCCTGCGCCGCTTCCCTGTCGGAGACGGGCCACACCCTGGGACCCTTGGACGTTAATGCCTACTACAGACTGAAGCAGAACGCCATCGAGCTGCCCTTGGGCCTGATGCGTGCGCCCCTCATCAGCTCCAGCTGCTCCTCCACTCCGTTGGAGGCCACCTTGGGTTATATACTGGCACACGAGCTGCTGCACGCCTTCGACTATGATGGCATCAATTATGACGCTGCTGGTCATTTGGCCAACGGACAGTGGTCGGCAAGGGCCATCATACGCTTTGGTCTGCGTGTGGGCTGCTATCTCGGCTCCCGGTACAGCAATGCCACCCTGACGGTTAATGAGAATATCGCAGATACGGAGGGCCTGCGTCTGGCCTTTGAGACCTTCAGCCGGAGGCAGAAATCGTCCACGGAATTGGCCACATTTTTTGTCACCTTTGCACAGAACTGGTGCGGACAACAGGCGGTGACCTCGAAGTCACAGCATGCCGCACACTGGGAGAGGGTGAACAATGTTTTGGGGAATTTTCCAGAATTTGCCGAGACCTTCCAGTGCAAGGTGGGCAGCCAAATGGATGCGGCGGATAAGTGTAGGATATTTTGAAGTGAGAGCTAATAAAATTTGTTTATGCAAGTGAATTTTGTGAAGCAGAAAACTAAACTGAAAGATTGGAAAACATTTAAAGTTTTCAACTCAAAAGAGCGAAAATTGTTTCATTGCAATTTAAGAATGTCCTTGCTGTTGCCGCTTTCTCCTTGCGCACACACACCCACACACACACACACAAAGGAAACACCATTTTTTTTTCTCTACTTTTTTGTTCTTCTGACAGACGTCAACCGAGTGCATAAAATGCGTCGCTCTATTTGCCATATAAATGCGGCAGGTGTTGAATTTCCAATGCGCTTACGTGAGGCGACAACGACCACGTCAATGCTACTTGACACGAAAAATTCAATTTTCTACTAGTCGAACGTGTTGTTGTATATTGAACGACTATTTTACCATTATTTTGCTTGGCGTTACCCTGGAAATGCAAGCGGGGGGCTCGGCACTTGAGTCAGCAGTGACTTTTTCAGCTAGACTTTTGACAAAAGTGATTAGCCAACCATTATGGAAACCAAGAATATAATGTGGATACTCCCAGGGAAATCGAGACTGAAATCGACCTCAGTTTAGAGTTTAGAAGACTTTTGATCTGGATTTCGAAGTAAAGGCAGAGAGTGAGCCACAATGAAAGTAATTCAGATTCGATCATAATTCAAATATATCTATTCTTAAATTCAAAACCTCTTCATGCTTACTTCCAAGAAGAAATTTGCTCGGATGCTAAAAAGTGGTTCTTGAGTGGATAATGGATTGATTATGGACCATTATTAATATAAATTTGAAGCCTACACTCAGATTTTTATTTATTGATTCATTAAAAATATTTCGTTTTCCCCAACTAAAATCTTAGATTTGTGCAAATCTAATGAATTTGCCCCTTTTCCGTGTTCCTTTTACTCCTTTCTTCTCTAATTTTTGAAAACAAACGAGTCGGTCTGCCGACAACCACTGCAAGAAACACTTTTGAGCGAGTACTCAACAGTCTTCAATTGAGCAGCACACAATAAGTGTCTGCGAAGTGTTTTTTAAGTTGTCGTTGTTTTGTTTGTGTGGCAGGCAATGGGCTTATGTACACACATAATTAAAATAAATTAATATTTTCTTTATTAAGTTAAATTGGTTAAAATTGATCCAAACGCATTCAATTCACACAGCCATGCGACGTTAGTTATACAAAGATTGTTGTCAAAGACTCACACACACACACACACGTGCGCAACACACAGCCACGCATACATACGCAAAAGACAGTTTGGAAGTTTGTTCTCGGCAAAAGTGTCAGTGAAAGACAAGAGAGAAACAGAAACGAAAAAGTCGGTCTTTGCTCTGAGCGCAATAGATTTGAGCAAAAAACGGGGATGCAAACCGGCTCTGAACCGAACCGGTTTCCAACCGAACCGAACCGCTCATTCCAGCTGGTCAACGAACCGCAAACCGAACCGGTTTCCTTTCAGAAATGCTGAACCGAACCAAAAACCACAAAGAAAACGATTCGGTTCGGTTCAGTGCTCTGATAAGCTTTAAGACGTGAATTGCTTTCCTCTAGCCAATGATATTTATTAATTTGGGAATTTAAATCGTTTCCCTAAGATAATTTTTATACGATATTTCGTTCGACCCTCTACATCCCTAGCGATGCCGGATCAATATAACTTTTAGGATGACATGATGGCTTAATATGCCTTTCTCAATCTGCATTCTTTTTTTTAAGATTTCATTTGGCGTTCTCTAGGGATAATACTTAAAATTTTTTGTAGTATTTCTTGTTCTTAATTAAATCTTAGCTAGGAGATTTTTTCTCATATAATATGATAAATAGGGCGTGTATGATGCATGGCATGTATTCTTATCTGTTTTCCAAAGGCATTCCTCTAGGAACTTGTAGATCCTGCAAATCTAACATCATAAATTTGGAAATTATTTTTAGGGTTATAAAGATATGGTGTATAGGAAGTTTATTACCAAAGTATGCGAAAAATCACATTACGACAGATTTCATAACATTTCATAATGTGACTTTATGAACCACAAAAACAATGTAATGAACCTAACCGGCGGTTCAGAAACTGTGTGAACCACTGAACCGAAGCAGTACTTATTTTCGAGTGGTTTGCATTCGTGGCGAAAACAGACCTAGAAGTGTTTTTATACCCTTGCAGAGGGTATTATAAAATTGTCCGCATGTTTGTAGGATTGAAGGAAACATCTCCGACCACATAAAGTATATATATTCTTGATCAGCATGACGAGCTGAGTTGATTTAGCCCTGTCCGTCTGTCCGTCAGTTTCTATGCTATCTCCTCCGTCAGTTTTAAAGCTATCCTCACCAACCTTTGCGGAACCGGCCGGATCGGATGACTATAGCATATAGCTGTCATACGAACGATCGGTCGAAAAACTAGTTTTAGTGAGAAAAACTTTTTTGTTTTCAATTGAAACGCCTCCAAACTTCGTATTTATTAGTTTGCTATGCTTTTCCATGATTCCACTAAATTTGGTCAAAATCGGACAGCTATATAGTATAGCTGACATAGAAAAGTTTAGTCTGGAAAGTAGTCTTAGTTTAAAAACTTTTTTGTTTTCAATGTAAATGTCCCAAAAATTGGTATATATTTATTTTAAATGCTTTCACACAATTCTACAAAGTTTTGTCAAAATCGGATGACCATAGCATATAGCTGCCATAGGAACGATCGGTCGAAAAACTAGTTCTTGTGAGAAAAACTTTTTTGTTTTTAATGGAAACGTCCCTTACGTTGGCATATATTTATTTTATATACATTCTCACAATACTGCAAAGTTTTGTCAAAATCGGATGACTATAGCATACAGCTGCTGTATGAATGATCGGTCGAAAAAGAAGTACTAGTGATAAAAACTTTTTGGTTTTAAAAGGAATCGCCTTCAAAAATTGTACATGTTATTTTGTTATGCTTTTCCATGATTCCACTAAATTTGGTCGAAATCGGACATCTATATATTATAGCTCCCATAGAAAAGTAAGGCCCGAAAAGTAGTCTTATTTGAAAAAACAAACTGCAAGGGTATACAAAACTTCCACCGAGGCGAAGTAAACGTTCCCCTATTTTTATCTTTTAGATTATAATCCAGTTGGCTGTAGGTGGCGCGAGACTGACTTTCACGGGCTTGTTTTTCAAAGCAAAGTCTTTCCCTGCAGTCAATGCTCTGCAAAAGTTTTGTCTGCCACAGGTTCCATGAGCTGTAGTCTTTTATCATCCATCTAATATTGTGGTCCGACGCCGTGGCCTATCAACTTCTGACGAACTGTGATTTTGTTTCTATAAGGTGTTCTGTGACAATTTTCGTGGATGGCATTTGCATAGCTTTATTGACATTATCAAAGTGTAGTTGCATTGTGTAAAGAAACATTGTGGGGACTCCCGTGTTCAAGTGTACAGCATAGTTGGACGAGCATAGAGGCAGGTGGAACACCTTCTTTAAATTAAAACGGAGCCGACGTTCAACTTCTTCATATTGGCCAAAGCCCCATACTTGAGCAGCATAGCACATGATTGCTCTGGCTGTGGCAAAGAACCATTTTTTGTACTTAGAGCTGCGACTTACGTTTCTTTTCCTAAGCAGCTTGTTCCATGTAGTGCTTGCGAAATGACATATTTGGAGTAAAAGTGACTCCCAACTACTGGAATTCGGTGACAGTATCAAAATTTACTCCGTTTATAGACCACACATCTGTCGTCGACGTACAGTTCGAAAAGTAATGGGCGCAGTAGGCAGCCTTGGTTCACTCCAAGGTTGGTTTCAAACCAGCTGGTTAGAATTTGGCCGTCCCAAACAGTGGTCTTGTTAAAGGTATATAAGCTTTTGATCATTTGAGTTACCTTAGTAGACACTCCTATATTGCTAAGTTTTAGGTAGAGGCTTTGTCTGTCAATCGTTTCGAATGCAGCTTTAAGATCGAAGAAAAAAGCAAACATCTTCTTTTTGTTTTCCAGTTACTGCTTTGCCATGGCGGTAAATGCAAAGACCTGTCCACTGTTGAATATCCCTCTCTAAATCCAGAATGGAATTCGCTCAAGATATCATGTTTTTTGACCCAGTTAGAAGGACGATTCAGCACTATTAAAGCAAAGAGCTTCATGGTCTCGTTTGCTGTTTCGCTCGCCTCTCTTTTTTAAATTTCGGGTATATCACGTTTCGTCTGAAACTTTCTGGTTCATTTGGTGTATGAAGCAGTACAAAGTGAGGTGTAGCATTTTTCAGAAACTCTGCTGAGGCTCTATCCACCCCGGGTGCCTTAGTTCGATTACTGCGAAATATTGCTGCTGCTACTTTCGTGATGTCAATTTCCATATATAGCTCTGGAATACTGGTGAATGGCAAGGCAAAAAAATGTTGCATGGAAGGAGCATCTGTTATTTCAATGTTTCAATTTATATGTTAGGAATGAAAGTAAGGCTTTAAACCCTTTTCCAACTTTTATTCTTATCAACTTGCTCGCCTATGATATTCCCGCCAATGAAAAGTTAGAAATTCCTTGTTTAGAATTACACCCCAATTCATGCGTTCTACTTCTGTCTTATGAACATGCAAATATGCACAAGCTTTGCTTAAGTCCGATATACCCTCTATTCCGCCAGGTTTCTCATTGTGTTTGTCTTCTTGTGAATCCTTAAGCCACCTGCGAAATAAAACAAAATGCATTTACCATATCGTCTCCTCTCGCAGCTCTAGCTCTTGTTGGAAAATGTCGGAAAAAATATGCGCTTATTTTTGGTGTGTGTGTGTGTGTGTGTGTGTGTGTTTTGTGTGTTTGAACTTGCGAGCAGGGAAATGGGTAAACAGCATCAGAAAATTTAACACGGAGTGCACTTTCAGCATACGCCATGCATTTTCCTTGTTTGCGGTTCGACTTAAAGTTATAACCAAATTCGTTTCTCTTTTGCCAACTTGCAGCACCATTCGCGAGGGCATCATTCGTTGCATTTTGGCCACCGACATGGCCCGTCACAATGAGATTCTCACCCAGTTCATGGAGATAACGCCGACCTTTGACTACAGCAATCGTGCGCACATCAATTTGGTAAGCCACCAGCTGGATTAGCTCCATTCATGCCCTGACTTCTCCGCTTTCTTTAGCTGTGCATGATTCTCATCAAAGTGGCAGACATTTCCAATGAAGCGCGTCCCATGGATGTGGCCGAACCCTGGCTAGATCGTCTGCTGCAGGAGTTCTTTGCCCAGAGTGCGGCCGAGAAGTTGGAGGGCTTGCCGGTGACCCCGTTTATGGATCCGGATAAGGTGAGCAAGCCGGGTTCGCAGGTGCGTTTCATTGGACTGGTGCTGTTGCCGCTGTTCGAGGCTTTGGGTGAACTGGTGCCAGAGCTGACCGAGTTGATTATCATACCGGTGCGCATAGCGCTGGAGTACTACAGGTGAGTGTGTGGGCAGGTGGCGGTGACTGAGGACTTCTCTTTAACTTTCGACTCCTTCACAGACGCCTGAACGAAGCGCAGACCAAGACACGCAAATCTGTGGCCGATAGCAACACCTCCGCCACTTCGGACAGCAACAGCGGCACCATTGACTCCAATGCGGCCATGGTGAGTACTCCGGGCACCACCAGCGATAAGCTGACGCTGGATAAATCGAATGCCGGAGGAGCCGGCGGTGCTGGCAGCATTTCACCGCAAATGCCACGCTCCGGCTCTGGCATCAGTGTCAAGTCACGCCGCAGTATTCCCTCACAGAAATCCGCCTCACGCACCTCAGTGGATGAGCCGGGCGGCATGGCCGCTGAGCTGCATGATCTGCCCGAGGGCAGCGAGAGCGGGGATTCGGAAACGGCCACCGAAGTGGATGTAAGTTGAGACGAATCTTTTGATCGAAAGTGATCAGTTAATTGTGTTTGCTTTTATTTAGGTGGCCGAAAAGACTTCCAAATTCAAGGTGGACACCGAGGGCAGCAGCAATCGCAGCAAATCCTCCCACTCCACCTCACGCAAGTCGTCGCGCGAGAAGCGTCCCTCCATGATTGGCGAACTGTGCAGCAGCGGCGGGGGCCAGCGCATGCGCAACTCTTACGGCAACATCCATGGCTACCACAGCAATCGCTGTCACTTCGGCAACAACCGGGCGGTCAGCCTGGATCAGTACAGCAGCGGCAACAATCGCCGCCTGTCGGATGACCTGCCGCAGGTGATCTCCGACAGCAATGTTTTCTATGGCCGACGGCTGGAGACGACGACGGCGACGACGGGCAACGCCACCGCGGGAGCGGACACGAATGCCAACACCAATGTGCAGCTGCATCAACTGTTGGCGCGCACCGAGGCGCAGGAAGGAGGCGCATTGGTGGAGCAGGAGCAGAAGGTGGTCGTGGCCGTAGAAGGTTCCAATGGCAACATCTCGCCCGGAGCTGGCCTACAGCTGGAGGCGACTTTGGCCAGCAATGGCAGCACACGCAGCAGTGACAGCAGCAGCCGAGCCGCCGCCATTCTGCCCAGCAGCAGCACGGGCACCAGCTCCTGGAAGTCACGTCTACGCCAGTTCTCGGACTACTTTAGCTTCAGCTTTGACAAGGGCAACAAACGTTTTGGGAGCACTCGCAGCAGTCCCTGCTCGGGCAGGGCCAACAACAATGCCAATGGGGCAGGCGGAACTGGCGGCGGCGGAACGGGAGCAGGAGGCGGCGGCGGCGATACCCCCGAGGCTGGCAAACCACAGGCCATCTGCTGCACCATATCGAATAGTCTGCAGTCGCCTAGTGTTACCATAGCTGGGGATGCCCACACCGTCACACATCGTCATCGGGCCTACAGTTTGGATGTGCCATGCAGTCGCACCGCTGGGCTGACACGCTACTCCTCCGGTGACAGCAGCCGCAAGTCATCGCGTCATGATGACAGCAGCAGTGGTGGTGGTGGTGGTGGTGGAGTTGGTGGTGCTGCCACAGCTCCTCCCGCCACCGCTACTAATGTGGCCCTGCCGGCCAGCCTCAGCATTGAACTGGGCCTGGCCAGTGTCTCCTCGTCGGAGGCGGCTCCAAAGATTTGACAACAGGGGAGCACCGATGACACCACCACCAACTCGCTCTCCAATCAGGGCAACTTTCTGGCTTTGCTGCAGACACAGGAGGAGGAGGAGGCCCTCCACGATGAGGAGGAGGAGGAGGTGGAGGATGATCATGAGGATGATGAGGGCGATGCCGGCTCCAGCTGTGAGGTGTCCTCCATGTCCATCACAGTGTGGTCGGCCATTGGGCAGCGTTTGAATGCTCTGGTCTGTCATTGCTGTGAGCGCAAGCTGCCAGAGCCCGAAAATGTTTAAGCGGTGACAGAGGAGCGGGAGCGGTAGCCGGCCGGTTCATCCTAGAGTTTTAGTTTGGTAATTCCTGATCTGAAAATGGCATCATATTATTATTTTTAAACTTTGTTTAGTTTTATACAAATATTTCCATGTTTTTTTTTTTGTTTATTTTTTAAGTATTTTAATTTATGTACACACACACGACACCCAACCACACACACACATGCATACACAAATATACAAATATAAATATGATTTTGCAAGAATTCACTATCAACTTTTGGGTGCAAGAGACCCCCTCCCCCTTTTGGTGTTTGTTTCCGCTCAAGATCTCCCCCAGCTAACCCCAAATTTCAATACGCCGACTGGTAATTAACCAACTGATTGCCCACAGCGGCGACTCCCATCCAAAATTCACGTCTAATTACGCAAAACATTGCATTTTGCAACATTTCGCCATGGCCCTGTCCGCTGCCACTCACCATTCATGTTCATGTTCGCCTAATTCCATTTGCTTGTTGTTGCTGCTGCTGCTGCTGGCTTCCATTTTTTTTCCCGCACGCCTTATTGAAAGTCATCTCGACCACATCGGGTCGAGTGAGTGTGTGCGTGTGTGTGTGGGTTGCCCGCGGGCGCGACTTTCATGGTCATTCAATTCGATTTTGCAATAGCAGATGCAGCTCCTGCTACAGCTGGCAGCACTCAATTAGCAGACGGGAATGAATGATGTGATGTTTCTAATGGATGACCAGAAGTTGCACGAGTTCCAATCAACAATGAAACCCCTTTTTTTCGGTGGAACCCACCGGGTAACTGAAGGGGGGAACATATGTATGTTGACGCCAACTGTTTGTAACTTTAACTGGAGTATTTGTGATCGGTGAACACTTTTTTTCAAGTGAAGCATAATAGTTGAAAGCAATTACCTATTTACCGGATTGAAATGAAAAGATGATGAGGCCTGTTCCCGTTTCCGAATTCGATTGATCGGAATTGCTAAGAGTTTCGATTCCCAAGAAATGATTAAAGAAATCGGTTGAAAAGATTTGACAAGAAAAATGTCCAATAAAAACCGATTCAAATTTAAAGTTAGAACTCATATACCATAGTTGGTTTTCGTTAGGTGGGGACATTAAAATATTCCAATTCCGCATGATTTGATCGGAATCGAAAACGGGAACATGCCTGAATCTCTTTGAAGCTGGAGCGTTACCCATGTGAAAACGGACTACTTTCCAGAGAATGCATATACATCCTACATTACAGGTTGAAACTTTAAGCATTCCTGTTCTCCCTGCACCGGACACAACATAGTTTTTCTTTCACAAGGCGGGTTTCTGAGCTCTTAATGAGGCGCTGCTTGTTATACCCTTCCAGATGTTTGTAATGCATAGAAGGAAGCATCTCTGAACACATAAAGTATATATATTCTTGATCAGCATGATGAGCTGAGTTGATATAGCACAGTCCGTCTGTCTGTTTCTATGCTATCTCCTCCGTTAGTTTGAGAGCTATTTTAATGAAACTTTGCACAAAGTCTTCAAGTAGAAATACGCTGAACATTTGTCATAAATGGCCGGAGCAGATGACTAAAGCATACAAATAGCTGTCATAGGAACGATCGGTCAAAAAACTAGTTCAAGCGAGAAAAACTTTTTTGTTGTCAACGGAAACGTCATCAAACTTCGTTTTTATTAGTTTGCTATCCTTATCCATGATTCCACCGAATTTGGTCGAAGTCGGACATCTATACAGTATTGATCTAAATATTTACCTATATTTATTTTAAATTTTCTCAAACGGTTGTAAGCCGGCTCAATTTCGAGGATTGATTATATAATTCAATAATCAACAGAAAATTAACAAAGATAACATATGAACAAACAGCAGCAGGCTGCCTCCCGGCTAAGCCTCGTCATCAAGTAATTTAAAAATTCCTATTTATACAACGACCAAGTTAATAAGAACTTGAGAATTGCAAAAACGCAAAATTCCTTCTAACAACCACTTTGACTAAAATCAAAACAGGTCGCTAAAAACCCATATTTTAATTTAAATACCTTCACATAATTTTACAAAGTTTTGCCAATATATTCAAGCTGCAAGGGTATACATATAAATTTGGCTCGAGCCGAAGTTAGCTACTCTCAATTTTTATACCCTTGCAGAGGGAATTATAAAATTGTGCGGATGTTTGTAACGCATTGAAGGAAGCATCTCCGACCACATAAAGTATATATATATTCTTGATCAGCTTGACGAGCTGAGTTCATTTAGCCTTGTCTGTCCGTCCGTCTGCCTGTTTCTATGCTATCTCCTCCGTCAGTTCTAAAGCTATCCTCACCAAACTTTGCACGAAGTCTTTTGGTACAAATACGCTGCACATTTGTCAGAACCGGCCGGATCGGATGACTATAGCATATAGCTGTCATAGGAACGATCGGTCGAAAAACTAGTCTTAGTGAGAAAAACTTTTTTGTTTTTAATGGAAACGCCTCCAAAGTACGCATTTCTTAGTTTACTATCATTTCCCATGATTTCACTAAGTTTGGTCGAAATCGGATGACTATAGCATATAGCTGCCATAGAAACGATCGCTCGAAAAACTAGTTCTAGTGAGAAAAACTTTTTTGTTTTTAATGGAAACGTCCTTGTCATTGGCATATACTTATTTTATGTGCATTTACACAATTGTACAAAGAAATGTCAAAATCGGATGAGTATAGCATATAGCTGCAGTAGGAATGATCGGTTGAAAAAGAAGTTCTAGTGAGAAAATCTTTTTTGTTTTAAATGCGATCGCCTCCAAATTTCGTAATAGTTAGTTTGTTATGCTTTTCCCTGATTCCACTAAGTTTGGTCGAAATCGGACATCTATATAGTATAGCTCCCACAGAAAAGTAAGGTTCGAAAAGTAGTCTTAGTTAGAAAAACTTTTTTGTTTTCAATGGAAGCTGCAAGGGTATACAAAACTTCGGCCGAGCCGAAGTTAACTTTCCCCTATTTTTATACTCTGTACCAAAGGTACATAGAGTATAATAAGTTTGTGCAAAAGTATGTAACAGACAGAATGAAGCATTTCCGACCCCATAAAGTATATATATTCTTGATCAGCATCAACAGCCGAGTCGATATAGCCATGTCCGTCTGTGCGTCTGTTTGTCCGTATGAACGCACAGATCTCAGAGATAGTAAGAGATAGAGGTTTGACATGTATGGGACTTATGCTTCTTATACTTGCAGGCAGATCAAGTTTATTTTTCAATTTTTGCCACGCCCCCTCCCGCCCCCGCAAATTGGAATAAAACACAATTGTACAAAAACGTAATATCTCCCAAAGTTTTATAGATAGACGGTTCGTTACTTCTGGACATATTTAGTAATCAGGATTATTTATCGATCCGCCAAAGGAATGGTAAAGATCGGATGAACGGTAGTAAAGATATGAGCAAACGAAAATTCAATATATCTGGGCTGCTCCTGCAGCAGCAAAACACATACATATGTATGTATGTATGTAGATGTATGTATATATGAGCAACGACCACACAGCAACAATATTTTAGGACAAATTTTTATTTAACGATTCATATTGGATCGTTGTGGGTGTGATGACCCCGCCCCGCCAAAAACTCCACCTTTTAAATGAATTAAGCCTGCAAATATATTGTCTGAGTAATTCCAACAACGAAATCCCATACAAAACCTAACAGCTATGGCTAGCTCATTAGATCCAATTGGATTCTTGCAGCTAACTGGGACGCTCTCATTTTCCCCCTTCCCTTTCCCACATACACAATATTGAGAGAGAGAAATTAGAGATGGTCGCGGGACAAATATATCGCCCGATACCCATCTGACTACTAAGACGAGGATTGTTTAAATTGCAAATAATATAAAAATAGTCTAGTTCTTTAATTCTAACATAATATCAAGCAATCATAATGATTTTAAGTCATTCTGGTCACTCCGGAGTCCCGCGTAGTTTTCGATGTACGCCCATCTCTAGCTCTGGCAAATGCAAAGGTTTTTTTTGTCTGCGGCGCGTGCCAATCCTCTCTCTCTCCTAATTATACTCTGTACCAAAGGTACCTAGAGTATAATAAGTTTGTGCAAAAGTATGTAACAGCACCTTAAATGATAAGTATTTAAGCAACTCAAGTCGACTCGTAGGTCTTTATTCATATATCGACCCCATTGCTATTGCAATGGCCTCTTCGTGGTGTTCCCTGGATACCGATTTTATATAATATAATCGGGAGCAAATGCGAGCGGCGACCCCAACTGGTACAGAGTATAATATAGTCGGGCTTGACCGACTTTCTTCCTTGTTTACTAATAGTTCCTTATGAATTATGTTTGATTTTTGATGTTTGATGTAAGCTGGTGAACAAGCCCATTGTTTCCTGCTCGTTTGATGTTTGCTCACCTGATTTGACGCCCCCAGACTTCTTTTTGTGGGGCTATTTGAAATCAAAGGCTTACATCAACAAGCCAAGGACCCTGGAAGACCTGACAAATAATATGCGCATTCCGGCAGAAATCTTGGCCCAAAACCATGGAACATATCTACTTGAACCCAATAAAATTGTGCTTTTCTTTGATCTTTTTAAAAAGAATCATAAATCCGTTGAATATGGCCAACCTTGTATATAGTTTTGCGACTTAGAGTACAGATTTGGTCCAAAAATCGGTTGAAAAACGCAAAAGTTTTTGCCAGAGTAAAGATGGGAGTATGGCTGTATATATCTTTTCTGACTTCGGCTTTAGTTTTGGGCTTTTCGTATTCGGTGTAAAAAGAAATGTGGTTGCACTTGCAATCAAAAGGCGGAGGACTATTCCATCAAAAACTATGCTAAATTTATATTTATATGATTTTCGACAGATTCTATTTCATGTGTTTTCTTTTGAAGTTTACCATTTGCCATCTTACGATTTAATATATAATTTGTTTATACTTAACAACCTGAGGTAATTGATTTCAGTGTATGAACCTGCCGTTGCTGCTGCTGCTGTCTGCGTCCTGCGATAGTGAAGCCTCGATATGATGGAGAGTTGAGTTTCCGTTAACCAGCGAACAAAATCAGAGAGAAACAATGCATTTAAAAGCAGTGCAAGCTAAAGCCAGCAATTAACTATCAAAAAAAAAAAACAATTACTAAAATATGCAAAACCAACTTAATCACATATCCCGCAAAGTGTGTGCTTTCCCCTGAAAAAAAACGAACAAAATCAAAAAAAAATGAAACTAATTAACATCATCAATGTAAATTTCTGTATGTAATTATGTTAAATGTACAATACACACACACGCAAGCACACACACACATCCACACATATGCAGTGCACGCATAAGAATGTTGTGGCATGATGATAAACTGAGCGTGACCAGGCAGCTCCATGGCAAAAGATGAATCAACAGAATCACTGACCAAGCTGGCACTTGGTGAAAGCAAGGATGGACAATTTTTTTGTAAACTTAAGCAAGAAATAAACTCAAACTAAAACTAAATACAGAAGCATATACATGTCTAGCAAATCGCAAAGAGAAACTACTCACAAATTGTGTCATTTTTTTTTGCCCCTGAGTTCCACAAATGTCGATGTGAATGTCGGGTGTCCTACCGAAACACAGGAGTTTGTATGTTCGTTTGATTGTTGTAGCACGTAAGCTCAAGTACACACACCTACATATATGTCGATGTTGGTTTTTTTGTAGTTAGACTTGAAACTAGCTGGCTAAATCGTAAGTTAATGTACCACGCATCTACGAATACTCTACCAATTACCTACGAAAGCACTTTTAGCTGACAAATACATCCCATTGGTTTGTTGCCTTATCTAAGTATTTGTTTGGTCGTGCATGTATGGGTGAGCTTTTGAGAGCGTGCACCCGCGGCCAGCCGGCCCGTGTGTGTGAGAGTCGTGTGCATGTGAAAGCTCTATATTTTCCTCACACTTCAGGCCACCAACTTCCCTTTGTTTAATGAAAAACATAAAGACTTAAACTTGAATTTAACAACTTTCCAACAAAAACCAAAAAGAAGAAACTAAAACTTTATATGTATAACTAAACCAAAAGAAGTAAACTATAAATATTCTAGGTGTTTTACCATAATTCAATTAGTTTAGAACTCGAACAAAACCAAAGCTTTTCGGTGTACCAGAGAAAAATATTAGTCTACATTTTGGCAGTCAATTAAAAATGCTTCCCCCTTCCACAAAAAAAAAAAACGAAGAAAATTACCACAAAAAAAAAAAGGAAAAGAGAAATGTTACTAGAAGTATTTACACCCAAACAAGTACAGCAAACACACACACAGTGCAAAATGTTCCAAGATGGCAGACAAAAATTGAGCAATTTGGACCAACTTACTAAATCCACTTTCCCTTTCCCCCCCCCCACACACACACACACACACACACACACCACCTTTCCATCTATGCGATAGAGTTTAAGTATGTAGCTAATCCAGTAGGTCTCAACCACAACTACCTGTCGACAATTACCTACTTACTTACCTACTTACTTCCTACGAAAACCGAAGAACAGAACTAGCTAACCAGCTCGAGGCATGCATCTTACTTTATACTTTTCTATGTGACTTACAAAAAACCAAATAAAAAAAAAACGAACTAAGAATACAACTAAAGCGGCAGCAAAATTATAACTTCCAAACGGTTTCCACATCCTCAAAAATAGTACACGGCCTAGACCGAAAAAACACCACCACAAAGAGTGAACCTACAAGCTTGTAAGTATGAACATTTGCTTGTGGATGTGTGCATGTGTCTAAGGGGTTGTTCAGTTAGGCTAGGGCAGCGATGGGCAGTCAGTGGGATCTCGTAGGTTCTTTATCGTAAGCAATTGCGGCACCCATCGCGAACAATTCTTTTTTGATCTTCCAGTGGTCCTATTTTTACAGTACCGGCTGAGCTTGGGCAATGGCCGTGGAGTTATGTTGACTTGGAAACACAGGAAGAGATTTGGCTTGGTTGCCAATTTCAGTCACCTCTGAGAGAGTCCAATACTGTCCTCTAGGAACAATATAAAATAAATCCGTTCCCAAAGTTCAGCAGCGCTTGCCGTTGAAGGTGATGGCCTCTCAAAAGGTTGTTTTCTAAACGCACTGAACAATGTTGCTGCTGACCTAAATTACACACCCAGGAAAACTTTGTATGAGGAGCATTGAAATCTGCAGCTTATCACTAAAGATGGCTCTTTCGGCTGAAAATTTTAAATTAAAAAAAAATATGTAGATCACTTGGACGTGTTTCTCAGTCATGTAACTTGTCATGGCAATTTGGCATGATTTCGAACAATATTCATAGTTAGAGTCCCCCATGCGGACCCAAAATTTTCATTGGGCTTGCAGGCCGGACATAAATGACCTGCTCTTTTGAAATATTCCTTATTCGGAGGTGTCACGAAAATCTCGTCCATTCCTTTTGGTTGGTTTCGAATCAAATGTGCAATAAAATCTCTCTAAGTTCTATGACAACGACGGATTTTTTTAAGCGTTTTTCAAACCAACCAAGTGGAGAATCTCTTAAGATTACCGTTATCGGTCCTGAGCCAATAAAAGGTTATGATGGTAGTATAAAAATCTTATAGTTTTCAGCTTCTGATCGGAATTCTTAACGCCATTTCCCGGAAACGATTTTGAATTTCGCTTTCATATCTTTGACGAAGTTGTAGCTCTAGATTTCCTTGTAGCAAATTTCAAAAATCTGATCTTCATTCTTGAAATTTCAACAATGCCGTAAAGTCCGCCATGTTTCCCCTATTTTTGTAAAGTTTTTTCGACATTGTCCTGAAAACCGTTACGAATTGGACTAACTGCTCGCTTATTTTGCTCTAAGCTACAACTTTGTCCTGTAGTATTTATTTAAAGCAATTAGTGTTAAGACTGAGTTGAATAACTGTAACAAATTGAGGAAAACTTGATTTCTTAGTAACATTTTTGTTAGAGTATACAGGTAAATTTAACATCTGGGCAATTAAACGAATACTTAGTCGACGGTCTGAGTTCAAAACTTTGCGCACACGAGTCTTATTGTAGGTGTTTGTCGAAGTCGAAGGTTTTCCAGCACGGTCTTTATCGGCGACCTATTCCCGTCCCTCCAAAAAGCCACCGAAACACTCCACTTTATGCTAAAGCAACATCTGGGTAAGCCAGCTTGATCATATCAGACGTCTCTCAGAAACACGTCGCGCGAAAATGCCTCGTTCGTCCAGTCGTTGCGCGCACGCTCCGAAGTACAGTCGCGACGGATGAAAATCAGTCCTATTACTTTCCGAACAAACCCTGTATAAACATTAGGGTGTCCCAAAAAATTTTTTTTTATTTTCACTGGCATTTTCTAAAACTTTATAGAGTAAAGTATTTTTGAATTTTTTTCGGATTTTTTCTGCAGCGTCGAAGAAAATTATTTTGTTTTTTATTTTTTTTGTGAGCTCCGCGCAGCAAAATTACAATAACAATGCACACAGAATTCGGTACTGCTGACGTCGACGAATTTGACGAGAAGTGCAAGGAACGAACAGAAGCCGAAGACATATTAGAGAGAGAACACACAAGGCCACCTGTAAAAAAAAAACTCAACAAGCAGCATGCATGAGAAAAAATTCTTAAGTGAGAAAGCGACCAATAGAAAATGCGTGTCCAGAATTGTTGATGGATAATTTTACACTCGAATTTTTCAGCCTCTGTTCGTTTGAGTATTTGCCACTCCATTTGCGAAACACAAATTTGCCGCGAGTAGAAATACTATTGTATACATTTTGTTGGAGTAGTTTTGATATTTGGATGTGAAAATATCAAGTACTTGTGCAGTGCCCTTGTAGTAGCAGTGCACTCGTGCAGATCTCTGCTGCGAATTGAACCCGGGCCCTCGTACTCTCGTACTTAACACGAAAGTCGGCATCTTAACGCTGTTGACTGTCGACCTCATGACTAATTGGGGAATTTTTGATGTGAAACATCTTTAATTTCGGTACGGAGGATTTTAGTAGGGGTTAAATTTGATTTCAGCGTCGCGCATCTGGCGTCACGCTGGGCGGAGGGAGGTGTGCAATATCAGTTGACTGGCCGGGCACACCCACCCACCAGCACACACAAACACACAAAAGCAAACTCAAAAACAAAGACAAAAACAAAATCAAACACAAAGACAAAACAAACAAAACAAAGACAAAATCAAACACAACAATAAAGACAAAAATAAACACAACAAACAAAAAAAAACAAAGTCAAAAACAAAGACAAAAACAAACTCAATAACAAAGACAAATACAAAAACAAGAAAAAAAACAATGACAAAAGCAAAGACAAAAAGACAATTCAAAAACAAACAAAAAAAACAAAGTCAGAAACAAACACAAAGACAAACACAAAAACCACAAAAACAAAGACAATTACAAAGACAACGACAAACATAAAGACACAAACAAAAGATAGAACAAAGAAAATAAAAAGAAAAAAACAAAGTCAAAAGCAAAGACAAAAACTAAGACAAAAACAAGCACAATGACAATAACAAAATCAAAGACAAAAACAAACACACAGAATACGGAGTATTTAAAATTAACCAGCGAGTACTTAGACCCAAATATTTAAAATCGAGTACCTAGTACCAAATACTTAGTCTCTATTACCTAGTATAGAATACTTAAGAGCGAGTACGGAGTATCGAGTACTTGGTATCGAATAATAAGTATCGAGTAATTAGTTTCGAGAACTTAGTATCGAGTACTAAGTATCGAATACTTAGAATCGGGTACTGAGTATCGAGTAGTTAGAATCGGGTACTGAGTATCGAGTAATAAGTATTAAGTACTTAGAATCGAGTACTGAGTATCAAATACTGAGTATCGAGTACTTGGTATCGAATAATAAGTATCTAGTACTTAGTTTCGAGAACTTAGTATCGAGTACTAAGTATCAAATACTTAGAATCGGGTACTGAGTATCGAGTGCTTGGTATTGAGTAATAAGTATCAAGTACTTAAAATCGAATACTGAGTATCATACACTAAGTATCGAGTACTTAATATCGAGTACTTAGTATCTTATACTTAGAGTCAAGTACTGAGTATCGAGAACTTGGTATCGACTACTTAATACTGAGTATAAAATACTGTGTATCGAGTACTTAATATCGAGAACTTAGTATGAAATATTTAAAATCGAGTACTACTATTGATTACTGAGTATCGAGTTTTGAATATGGAGTATAAAGTAACGCACGACCGCAAGAATGTGAAAGGCGGAGCATATCGTATACAACATGTTTCACATCAAGGCCCCGTGAGTGTTAGCCACACACACACCTTTTTTTTATCAAAACCGAAATACCTCGCCAGACTTTCAAAACTGACAGCCCGACTCAGTAGCACAGATTCATTGCACATTGGGCCAGAATCCCTTTTTTTTGGCATAAAGTCTACTAATAAAGCAAGGGACTTGAAATTTGGCATGAACCTTAGTTAGACTAATTTAGAATTTTAGCCCCCCCCCCCCCCCTCTTTTTTTTCCAAAGAATAACAAAATTAGTTCCTGTTTATATATTTAGCACCTTGCCGTCAATAAATGTCAAATAGGAAAAAGTAACAGTGATTTCTCTGTTCATTGAAAAATTATGATAAAATATATATAAGGGTTAAGCTTTTGTATTTTGCGATTCCAAATCCGCCTCCTTTCTGCAAGAATAAGATCTTTGCTCTCTTTAGCAAATTCGAGCTTAAGGGGGTCTGCCAAAAACTGACTGATTGGGGGTTTGATTAATCCATAAAGGGGTCCCAAAATCATCCATTAACTTCAGTGGAATAACGCTTGTAACAAACAATGAGTCGTCTTTGACATCGGATTTTTCACCTAGGAATCTCTGCTTGTACAAACTCTGCCCTGTTGAGCCGTCAAATCCATAGCTCACGATTAGTTTGACATTTGTTATATTTGTATGTCTCTTAAATACCTCCTCCTGCAAAAGGACAATTCGACTGGCCGTATGATTAAGCAAATTTTGGAGAGATACTTATAGGTCTTCCGTAGGTCTGCACTCTAGTTTCGCTTTTCTTACTTTATTATAGCATGGATATATATTTGAAAATTGTGCTATATTTAACGCTCTCATGTTGTTGTATTGGGCCTTGGTTACGGAGTTGTCAATCAAAAAGGCAAGAGCTTGACTTGGAGTGAGTGGTACTGGCTCCGAGAATGACAGCTTCTTTCTAATTTCACTTGGTGAACTTGAAGCAGAAAGAGTATTTTTTAATATATAAGAGTATCGGCATTTGATTTTTTCGCTGAAACTGATGCTGAGCAAAGAAGACTGGTATTATTTTTTATTATCGGCCAGTTCCGATTTTTTTCAACGATCCTCATGTAAGACAGTCGTGGTCGTCCCATTTGATTCTCTACAACAATTCTGTCATAGAAAAAAATCATGCTTTTGCGAAAGCCACCTGGAATGCCTCCTGTTAAATTTCTCAATTGAACGATAACATTTAGGTAGGTTTTTTATAATGTAAAGGTTAAAACTCTTTACTTTCTTAGTGATTTGACAATTGACATTTTATTTAGATGTAATTCGCCAACAATCCAGTCAAATAACGATTTTTCATGTCGATTTCCATTGATCCACACATCCAGTAGGACAGAATGGCTAACCTCAAACTTGGCTTAAAATGCAAAATATAAAGAGAAAAAGCAAAATTGTGCAAAAAGTATTAATGACAAGTTTAAGATCACAGTTAAGAGTAAACATTTGGCGTATGTATAATTTTTTAGAGCAAACTTTATGGCCGGCAATATGGCAGTATCTGACCACAATAAGCCAATTCAATAAAAGCTGCTTAATGCTGCAATATTTTCCATTTTTTCTTTGATTAAATATTACGATTTTTTTACGAATCTAATTCTAAAATTATGTTTGATGCTCAGTCTACACTCAATGACTCGTTGCGCCCTTAATGCCAGGACAAAATACTGCTTGTTGTTGTAGCTGTAAGATTTTGGTGCCCATTTGAAAATGTTACCCAAATTAAAGTGGATCAAAATTGAAAACTCCTAAGAACTTAGTGAATAACCCTTTAAGTTTTCTACATTTGCACAGAAACATGAGCCTATTCTCTGTAGTAGTTATGTGCTGCTATGCTTGGCTCTACTGTTAGACTAAGCTCAGATTTTCCTAAGTTATACATAGAACAACCCCGTTAGATATGCACATCTCTGTACCTGCACATGGGACATACTTAACCCTCCTCCTCCATCTATTTTCACTGGCAGCATAGAAGAACGAACGAAATGTACCGTAAAAAGCAACCACCGATTATGGACCATGGACCACATGAATATATCGATGTTGCCCGACTCTCGCCGTAACCATTTTCCGCATACTTGGCCTTTGCCTTTGCCGCCAGCACACTACATACAAACCTAAATACATACTAGCGACCCTCCTGAACAAACGCAAACCTTTTAAGAAAAACTAACAACAACTAAAAGCCTTTAATTGAAAACACACACAAAATACAAAGACTACATTTTATTATACAAAAACAAAACCAAAGAGAAATCAAGGAAAGGAATGAAGCAGAAGCAGAGAAGGAAATTTTAAGAACTCAAAACGTAACCAAAATGCAGCATTCTTCGGCAGGCCGAAGTTGAAGTGCTCTTTCAAAGCCCACGCCACCCGGAAGATGTGGGAAAGGGCAGATATGCAGCTTTCCCCTCATATTGATGCATATTGATGTTGAGCTCTTTTTGAAAGAGTTCGCAGCCCCACAAGAAAAAAACTATGAGTGTTTATGGATAATTCTAATTTTATGTCAATGAAACAAGTCTATATATATACACACATACATATATTGAATAGAATTATATATATATATATATATACATACAAAATAGTTATCATTTTCAAGCAACAATTTATTAAAACCCAAAGAGATCGTTTATCGAAAGCAAAAACCAAACCAAAAAAAAAAAAAAGTGAAATTGTTGGAAATGGAAAATATATAAAATATACATAAATAAATGTACTTAAACTACAATTATACGAAGAAAAACTAGAAGAACTCGACACCTATCCCCGCGCCCTTCCACATAGCCGAAATGAGCAGCACTAACAGGATTACCCAGCAGTCGGTCAGTCGGTCATCTGGTCAAACTATTTTATTGATGTTAAACCCCGAAACATTTCAAAGAGCAAAGCTAATTCTATGTGTACAATGAAGAAATTAAATGTTTGTAAGTATGTAAAAAAGCTCTACATACAGCCCCTCCACACACACACACACACACACACACACACACATACACATCCACACAAGCTACGTCAAATCAAATATTAACAATTAAACAAAAAAAAATCTCTTCTGAAATGCATTTAAATGGAAATTCACATATTTAAATGGAAAATCAACTTGTATTTTAACATTTAAGTCCAACCAATACCTACAAACACACTGACACACACACACACACACACACACCCCCGTATTTTTGTGTAAAAACTAACAAGAATATGAACAAATGAATGAATATGAAATATATTGAAATAAAATCATTTCCAAACTACTTATTAAAAAAGAAAAACACATTTTTATTAAAGATTTATTTTGCTGCGGCCTGGATAGGGGGAGGGAGCTTAACATGCATTGCAAATGGAGAATATTTTCATTATTAATGGATTACAATTGCAATTGTCCAATTGGTATTTTACGATAAAGTAGGTGAAGCAATTTGCAACTTGTTATCTGATACTTTAGACTGAGAAAACCCACCGTTGTATGTAAAATCTGTCAGTGTGGCAGGATCAGATTCTTCGACTTGAAAGTTACGATGGAAATGATCTCTTGAGTCTTCTTCCGACTCTGACGCCATTAATTTTTCGTCTCCGCAGCGAACGCCTCGCTAGCCAAATTGGATGTTCTCTGAGTCTTTCTAGGTAGGCAGCAGATTGCTTGTTGATGACGTCACCTATCATTGGGACGTTAAGTTCCTTCTCCAGCCTTATCGTGTACATATACCAAGGCGCTCCCGATAGTCTGCGCAGTAATTTGGCTTGAAGGACTCGGATCTTATTTAGGTGAGTTTTCGCTGCAATTCCATATACTTGCATGCCGTATCTCTAAGCTGATGAAATAATTGCCTTGTACACATGTACCTTGTTCTTCAGGGACAACTTGTTTCTGCTATTTAACATCCACCCCAACTGGGCAGCTCTTCTAAATATATAGCGACTTTGTTAGCTGGCTTATGTGCACCCCAAATGTCAAGCGCCTGTCAAGGTACACTCCTAGGTACCTGTGTCCTTGAAGATGAGCTAGGAGTTGATCTTTCATAAAGACTCGTCTCTTCTTAGCGTGAAGGTTACATTGGCACACTTCGCTTGATTTATTCCAATATTCCAGCGCCTTGCCCATCTGCAAAATCGGTACATGTACTGCTGTAGGATGTCCGTGGCTCTGTAGACACAGGGATGTCTGGCCAAAATGGCTGTGTCGTCAGCGAAAGTGGCAAGGAAAAGGACCTGTGCGTCATTGCTGGGAATGTTACTTCCTGTGGGCATGTCCATGGTCGAAAGCGTATACATCGTGGGGCCAAGGACGCTACCCTGAACGACGGAAAATGTCCTGTCGGTAAGGAAACTGCCCACCAGGCCAAAGAACTGCGCTTAATTCTCCAGCAGCAAGTTCCATGCAAGGACAAAATCAGCACTCTCGCCTTCCTCCTGCTCTTGACACTCTACTCCTCATTAAGAGAAAACTCCGGAGACAATATGTTCGTACCCGTGACCTTATCGTTGATAGAGTCTATCGCAGAGTGTCAAACCGTGATAAAAAGCTGCTGACCAAACACAAGCAGATGGAAACTGATCAACTCCTTGACCGAGTCACATCAGATGTGAGCACCAACTATACCCTCTGGTTTCTCACCAGAAGATACAAGCGCCAGGTAACCCCTATATTCCCGATCCGAAAGAGTGATGGCACCTGGGCGAAGTCTCCCAGGTATCGGGCTGAGGAGTTTGCGAAAAATCTCGAGCAGAGATTTACGCCGCTATCAACTTCGCCTGCTTCCAGGATAAGGAGAGTGGAACGTGTCCTTGGTCAGCTCGAACTGCCAGTGTCTCCGATAACTTTTACTGAGGTGAAAGAAAAAATCAAAGCGCTTAATTCCAAAAAGGCTTTGGGAGAAGATGGGACAGACAACAAAACGCTAAAAGCACTTCCTGACAAAGCCATACTGTTCCTAGTCTTGCTCTTCAACTCAGTGTAGCGACTGGGGTACATTCCGAAGGCTTGGAAAAAGGCCCATATCGTAATGATCCACGAAGCCCGAATGAGTCCTTCAGAGGTCGAATCATACCGGCCAATTAGCTTGCTTTCGTCGGTGATCGACGAAAGGCGTTTATCGAGTGATTTTGACACAAATTCGATGTGGAGAGTCAATCTTGGCTATTGGCGGAACTAAGCTTGGGATCGAGATAAGCACCCAGATCATTCATTGGTGGAATGGTTAAAAAATTAAACAAGGCATACATGCATTCCGAGCGATTTAGGTTCAAAATATGAACTCTGCCCCAAAACTGTAAGCTATCAAATCAGATGGTATACAGTAGGGCGGACGCACAGTGGGCGAAATGGCTCATCTATCGGCGTTTAATTAATTGCTCGTAGGGTAAAACTCTTTATACTCTGTACCAAAGGTACACAGAGTATAATAAGTTTGTGCAAAAGTATGTAACAGCCAGAAGGAAGCATCTCCGACCCCATAAAGTATATATATTCCTGATTAACACCAACAGCCGAGTCGATATAGCCATGTCCGTCTGTCTGTCCGTATGAACGCACAGATCTCAAAAAAGGTAAGAGATAGAGGTTTAAGTTGTATAGAACATATGTTTCTTATACTTGCAGGCAGATCAAGCTTATTTTCAATTTTTGCCACGCCCCCTCCCGCCCCCTCAAATTGGAAAAAAACGTCATATCTCCCACAGTTTAATGGATAAAAGGTTCGTTCCTTCTGGACATATTTAGTTAATGGGATTCTTTATCGATCCGCCAAAGGAAAGATAAAGATCATATAAACGGTTGTCGAGCTATAAGGAAAACAAACAATTATGGGCAGCACAGGGCGCAACGGTGATGGGCAGCACTTCACAGGTACAGAGTATGATATGGTTTAAATACTCATACGAACATATGTAACAAATTTTGGATTAATTGAATTTGTTTTACTATGCTAAAAAGGGAACCGTACATTCGTATGAAAAAATCTGAACGTGTTAATATATAGATGAATAGTTGAAGTTTAAAATTTGAGAATATATTATCATTCTGAAACTATTTTGCAGTAAATTTATAATGAAACAAAGAAAAACTTTTCCTGTGAATGATCGGTTATATGGGTGCTATATTAAAAAGCCAACCGATCTCTTTGAAATTTGAAATCAATGTGTATATTTACTTAGAATTCGTATGTTTAAAATTTCAGAACAAATGCTTTTAATATGCAGGTTTTATTTATTTAGTTCCGCTAGTTCGGTTAGTAACTGTGTCGCATACTATTCTTCAAACCGAGTTTAGAGGAAACCTGTTAAAAAAGATTTTCCATACAACATTTTTGGGGAATTTTGACACACTGGGGGCATATTTTTAGTTTCGTCAATCTTTATAACCCGAGTTTCAAGTCAATCGGATAAGAAAAAATAATTTCTTCCGCCTTTGTGCCCACTTTTACCGTCTTTAGTTGGTGAAAGTGTTATTTAAGAGATTCTTTATTATTATTGAAAAGGTCTTATCAAATACTATATTCAGCCACAATCCTAATGGATTGGTTCTGGCATATGCAATAACTCAAATTTAAGCCTGTAGATCGTCACTTGTACATATTGTTACATAAAGCGAGAAAAAAGGAGTTTAGGACGAATTAAGCAAACCTTATATCGAACAGGAAACTTGTTATACATTCTGTTCTCTGAATTAGTAGAGTAAAGACCTTAAAGTCTCATTTTCGGCTTTATGTCATTTCGAAAAGCAACAAACAAAAATTGAGACTAGATTCCAAATTCGAGATAAAATGCACACTCGAATACAGTTTTTGCATTTAACATTTCAAAAAAATACTCAAGAAACTTAAGAAACAATCCCTTCGTCCCAGCTGTCATAGAGAAGACTAAATGTTGTAGGTAAACCATAATTAAGAAATATATGGTAAAGCCATGCCTTCGATATCTAGAGTCATTGGTAAATTATTGAAGAAAATTAAAAAAGAAAAGAAAATTAGTTTTTGATGTGCTCAACACAAAACTCCAACGAGAACTGAATTCTAAATGCTTGGCTTATGCTTAGATGAAAATCAAAGCCTACTTCGGTGCCTAAACAAATTTTTGAAAAAAAAACTCTAGCTGGACACCGTTTACACCAAATTCTCACTCTTTCTCACTAAATACCTACATAAAAATGCTTATACATTATCGGTAAGCCCAAATGGACACTGCAAAGTACTGTTAAAACCCAATATCACACTAGCATAAACGAGCAAAAAAGGGTAGCAGAAAGCTAGTAACTAAAGGTTACTTTACCAATAAAAGTATAGACAATATATGGTAAAGTCATGCCTTCGATATCTAGAGTCATTGGTAAATTATTGAAGAAAATTAAAAAGAAAAGAAAATTAGTTTTTGATGTGCTCAACACAAAACTCCAACGAGAAATGAATTCCAAATGCTTGGCCTGTGCTTAGTTGAAAATTAAAGCCTACTTCGGTGCCAAACAAAATTTGTTTCTAATTAAGTACTATGGGCACAATGAACATATTTTGGGTATAAATTGATTTATTTTGTGAACTTATAAAATAATTTGTACATTCTGCAACTGGCTTATTTCTTAAATCGTATTTTTAATATTTATAAAAATTTGACTAAATAATTAGCTACTTTTTTGTACAATTTAACAAATATACAAAATTGTCTAACTATAATACATATTTTGTATGTACATATTTACAAATTTTACAATAAAAAATTTAAAATTTGCCTAAATTGCTGACACCACAAGCGGCAGATGTGTACCGCAAGAAATCCAGCGAAGCGCTTCATCTAAAGAAGAATCGTCCATCATCAGAAGCGAGTATCGGATGTTGACAGTTAGAAGGCTTAGCTTGTAGTGCAGATCGATTCTAGAGCGAAGAGGCCCTTTTATACATACGCAGGTAGACAACCATAAACATTTGTTAAGGCATTTTCTTAATGACTTTGACCTTGAAACGTTTCAAAAATTTCCATTTGATGGCGGCTTAGGTACTTAAAACCTAGCATATGTTCAACAAATTCAAGGAAATTTATGTTTAACGAAGTTTTAAACGTTTTCTTAGGATTCGATTGAGATGAGCTTGCCACTTTCCCTTATTCTTGTGTAGTTCGTGATTTTTATGCCCATGATGAGCTGATCTTCATTTGATCTCTGGGATTTGTTCATATAAGGTATACAGGGCTGTTCCGGCTTTCACATATTTCTTTGATTTCAAATATAAAACAAAATCGAACGAACGATTTTGTTTTAGATGTTTTGGTATTTTAACGATTTGCAATTCGAATGTTTCATTTCCAAATTGTTTCCGTTGACTACTCGTTCACCTTCATCAACTGGTGCAGCCAAACAAGCAACAAAGTAATCACTCCAAAAAGTTGATAGTAGTTTAAAATGTCGTTTCAATTTTTAATGTCATTTTATGAAAACCAGAACAGCTTGAACAAAAATGGGAATTTGATTTGGTTGGCACAGAGCAAAATTAAAGCTATTCATAAAAATTATTAATTTTTTAAGAAAAATAATTTCTAAAGAAATTAAAGATTGCAAAAACTATCTAAATACACCAAACAATGGTACAAAAATAACTTTAAGCCCGTATTGTGACGAACTTTATGTAAAAAAAGCAGGTACTTTCAAATTCATCGGCTCCAAGCAATGTGATTTAAAATCGAGTGACTCTACCGAACTGCGAAAACCGAAACAGGTAACCAAATCGAACTCGAGCAAATTTAGTGAAAAATGAAAACCGGAACAGGACTGATAGTTTAAGTTTTCTATACTGAACAAGTAAGAGCGCTGTTATCGACTCCAAAATACCATGTACAGTTAATTTTGTGTGTGCTTTCTTCATTTTTAAGCCGAATGTACAAATGCACTCACAAATACTAGAACTAACTGACACTTTAAGTGGTGTTGCTGGTGTTTTTTCACCGTGTGGTGAGGGGGTGGAGAAAGTGTGTTTTTTGGGACTTGGCTCTCGTGTCGGTTGGCCGAGTGCTCCGGTGTGTTCGCCGTGGGGCGGTGTGGCTGTTGTGCTGGTGTTTGGAGTGGTGGGTGCGGTGCCTGGGCTGTGGTCCGGGCGGTGGGTCGTGGGGCTGGGCTTCCATGGGGATGAGGATTCTCTTGGTTTGGGTGTCGGTGTCGTTTGTGGGGCGTGGAGTTTTTTTGTATTTTTTTTTTTCGTTTAAAAAAGGGTTTTCCTGCTAAGCAAAATTGTTTCGTGAATAAATTTGGTTTTTATACTCTGTACCAGAGGTTGGCTCAGCGGCTAGTGTGCGCGACCGCTGTGCAAGAGGTCGTTGGTTCGATCCCGCCTCGGAACATCTAATGAAAAGTTTTTTCTTTGAATAAACTTTACACCCGGTCACCCCTCTCTGCTGTTGGCGCCAGCTTTGTAGTAATTAGCCATTGAAAGCTTCTCAAACTGCCGTTCGGATTCGGCGTTAAACTGTAGGTCCCTTTCTCTTGCGCGAAAATTAGAAGCGCACAATCCAAGAGATTTGAAAGAAGCTCGGCTTTGGCCCTTTGGGGCTGTGTCAACTTGACAAGCCATTTTACTTTTACTTACAGAGGTACACAGAGTATATTAAGTTTGTGCAAAAGTGTCCGTCTGTCAGTCCGTAAAAACAAACAGATCTCAGAGATGGTAAGAGTTAGAGGTTTGACATGTATGGAACATATGTTTCTTATACTTGCAGGCAGATCAAGTTTATTTTCAATTTTGGCCACGCCCCCTCCCGCCCCCGCAATATCGAAAAAACACCATATCTCCCACAGTTTTATAGATAGAAGGTTCGTTCCTTCTGGACATATTTAGTATTCGGGATTCTTTATTGATCCGCTGAAGGAATTTTAAAGATCGGATGAACGATATTCGAGTTATAAGGAAAACCAACAATTATGGGCAGCACAGGTCGCAACGGTGATGGGCAGCACTTCACAGGTACAGAGTATGTTATAGTCGGGCTTAACCGAGTTTCTTTCTTGTTTTTATCGGATCTTACTGTGCTTACCGCTAACCGAAATAAACCGTTTCAAATCCCGTACCGGAACCTATTCAATTTTTTTTTGAGAACCGAATAGCGTTTACCGTTATTATTGGAATCGATAGAACCGGAACAAAGCCGAAACGTTGCTACCGTTACGGTTTCAGTGGTTTTAACCTTTGCAGAGCTTATCGTGATTTTGGTCAGCGAAGAAGGAATCATAAGACGTCCTTTACACGATGTCAAATTTTCTTGTCACTTTTTTAAGAAGTCGTAAAAATCTCGCAGAAGTCAACTTTAACATTTCTTCAATTTTGCGGACGCAGATGACGATAATCTTCTACATCGGAAGGTGTGGGACTCAGCTCGCGAAATAGTACGCAAATTAGAACGAAAATCTAGTTTGGGTGATTTTAATTCCATTTGGATAAACTGAAATATGGAAACATCTAAAAATACGTTCTCTCTAGCGAAATCGCTCGTTCAGGAAATAGAAAAGCGTGAGAAATCCCTTTTTGAGAACAATGCTTTTGTATGAGGCATTTTTATGGACCCAATGTATACCGATATGGTGGTCAATATCGCTGCTTGTGAATGGCGCCTGGGCAGGGTTCTGAAAGGATTTTCAGAAGCTGATGGCAAGGTCCGCGTGGTTGAAGTGTTAACGACACGCGGTACCATAAAACGCACTCCCAGTAGATGGCAGGATTCAATCCATGTGTTCGTCCTTTAAGTCCACTCCCTCCTCCTGCTAAGTTCTTAAAATTTTCCGTTCCTGTTCAGTGTCAGTGTAAGGAGATTCGAGATGATCCGAGACAACGCGAAAGCCGATGATGACAGACGTGCCCGAGGAACTGAGTCCTTCCGATGCCGAGTCTGTCGAGGCATCCATCCGTTGCGGAAGTACAGGCGTTTTTTGCGACTCAGCGCAGAGAAGCGGATGCGGGCCGTCCTCATAAACAAATACTGTGCCAACTGCCTGGCGCACCAACACTCGGGCCGTTCCTGCCGTAGTGGAGACCGGTGCCGCCTGTGCAAGCGCGACCACCACACGTTGCTTCATGCTCACGAGAAGAGCCGCGAAACGTCGAAGCTCATCCCCTCCCAGACAGCCTAAATCCAGCGTCCAGTCGCAGTCGTCGATCACGCTGCTGCTGCACAAAAACCCCAAGGTGTTGCCGACAGCCATCGTGCTGATGGACAACGGTGTCAAGCGGTACAGCACGCGTGTGCTGATTGACTCCTGCACCCGCATTAGCGGATCCTTGGCAAAGGCCTTCCGACTGCCAATTACTCGAATCGGCAAAGGAGAGGCGTGCACAGCAGTGATCCGATCCTTGACGCGCGACAGCTTCCGGCTTGATGTCATCCTTCAAGTTGATCCGCAGCTGTCTTGCTGCACTGCGATCAAACCGATCGACGAGGGCGTGCGGGATAAATTTAAGGACATCGTACTGGCCGACAACGACTTCTACAAACCGTCCACCATATCTGTGGTGCTGGGTGCGGACTTGTACCCAGATATTATTCTGCCAGGATTTTTGCCAGGCACATTAGGTCTTCCCGTTGCTCAAGCCACTCAATTTGGGTGGATTCTGTCTGGGACTTGTAGCCTGTATTTCTCTATACTTTAGTTATTAGTACTAGTTAAGTTCTTAGTTTCAAGTGTCTATTTATGGAGTCTAGTGTTAAGTTAAACATGAAGTCTACTATTGCGAACTGCGTTGCAGGGGGGCCGGAATGTTCAGGACAGAAGTTGAAGTGGAACAAATGGGATAGGGAATGTACGTACGTTTAAGGTATTTTATAAATATGCAAATAAGAAAACATATTAGAGTCTCTACCACCCATTGCATACTTATGGGCGCCAGCAATAAAAAGGGAATTTTTCGATTCTTAAACAAGTGCTAAAAGAGGTATATCTCCATTGCAAAAAATCGCAGAATTTTTTGGGTTAGTTCATTTTAAAGCTAAGGCGTGGTATTTTCCGATGGTATCAAAGAGGGTCCAGACAATAGATAGATTCCCCGAAAAACGCTCCTAAAAAGGGTCACAATCGGCTCTTTCAACAACTATTACGCTCAAATTACTCGACGCGATGGACAATTTCTGAAAACGCTGTCTTGCTTAGCACACGAAAATCATTTAGAATCACTAGAAACCATTCAAGATACTGGACCTTGTTGCCTAATGTAATTAATCAAATATAAACTTTAAAGAAAAACTGTGGAAAATAAAATATTGTTTCGATTTATCATGCATTTTTATATATAATGAAGCTCTATTATGAGGGCGGCGGGGAAGGCATGGTCGCAGCCTTAAGGGGGGAAAACACTTTGCGGAAAAAAAATTTTCGACTTTTTTTTTTTGCATATTTTTGTAGCTTGGATATTCAAAAATATCCCCCTAAAAGGATTTTCAAAAATTTGAAATAGTTTAGAAGATATAGCCCTTTTAATGACCCAAAGTGTCCCGATTTGCCGAGCAACTCCAAACTTTAAACGCGTTTATCTCGAAACCACGTTTTTCAAACTGGTGGCCACGATTCAGAGGAAACCAGTGGACCGATTTTGCTCCGGAAGGGCTTATACGACGCAGAATTGTCGTCGCTATCGTTCGGCCCTCCAACTTTTGGATACCTATATTTTAAGTGTACTTTTTTTACACTACACTACAAAAAAAAGGCCAAAAAAATTTTTTGTTTTCAAATGTCCGCCATTTTGTCAAAAAAAATTTTCAATTTTTTTCGGAGGGCCGAACGATAGCCACATTAGTTCTAAACATAACCGCATTTTTCTTTTTTTTTTAAATCATCCCAAGTGCTGCAACCATGGTCACCATGTGGGCACCTTTTTTTATTCATCATTTTTCGGAGGCCGATAACTTTCTGAACGGCCCTCATATTGACAAAAAAAAAATTTTGTATTTTCCTTTCATTCATTAACTATTTAATAAAAAAAAACCAAAAATAAAAAATATCTTATACTTTTTTTCTGGAATTTTTTTAAAAACCATCTACTTTTGCTCATGGCAAAGTGTGTTTCCCCCTTAAAAAAATTCAAAATTCACAAATAATATGAGCCGCAAATTCTCCAAGTTTCAAGTTTCTAGCTTTAAAATTGGAGTTTCCGCCCAATGTGGACAGAAGAAGAAAGCTAAAAGCATGAATGCTGCTTAGTTGCTGCTGCCTTGTTTCTTATTTGAAATAAAAAGCTTAAAAAGCTGCTAATGCACTTTTACACAAAAGCCCAAGTCAAAGCTTAACATTTTATCAAGCTTGTCAAGCTTTCAGCTTAAAGCTTGTCTAAAAAAGTTGGCCAAAAAAGAGCTTGGACGAGAAAGCTTTTACCGTGCAGCTTTTAATGTCGCAGCCTCAACGCCATTTTATTCAGTTGACTTTGGCAAACGCAACGCTGCAGTCGAAGGCGAAGGCGGCGCTTGGTTCGTGTTGAAACGAATAAAATTTGTTGTTTTTTTTGTGAGTGCCTGAACGCTAACAACAACAGTGTCGGCGGCAGCAGCAACAACAGCATCAAGTAACAAAAATGGAGTCGAGGCCTAGGTCCCTGCCTGAAGTGTGCCTAGGCCAATGTGAAGTGTGTTGTTGTTGCTGCTGCGGTATGCCGCGTTAACTTCAGTCAGTGGCTCCACACGCCACTTTAATGGCTACGGCAACGTGCGTCGTCCTTTGCGTGTGTCTGTGTGTGTGTGTGTGTGGGGAGAGAGTGTGTGGGAAGTTTGTGCTTTGTTTTGTTTTTTTTTTTTGTATAAATTCCTCCTCTAAAAGTGTTTCCATTCCCTTTTTGTTGTTCAAGTATTTTTAGTGCTCGCGTGCGAAATTCGTTGGTGTCAAAGTTAAACCTTTTCCGTGGAGATGTAAGTAAGCCTTGAAATGTCCTGAAAACCAAAATAACCAAAAAGGAGGAAATAAGGGAAAATCAATGCGCGTATGTGCCTAAGTGTGTGTGTGTGTGTGTGCGAGTCGAAGAAAATCCATAAGGCGTGTGAAGTGAAACTCGCTTCAGTCGCTACGAAGGCACGCAAATAATTTATTAGATTTCAAATTAAAGACACAAAATGCCAAATTCTTGGCATCAACTTTGGCCAAAAGACAAGAGAAATACTCAAACAAAAACATCCTCCCGCTCCAATCCCCACGTCCCTCCTCAACCCTTCGGTCAAAAAGAAAAAAATAATGTTGTAAACATGCGAGGTCGCCGCCAACACGGAACACAGCCAAACAGCTGATCCGCTTGGGCTGCAGCAGTAAATGCACTCGGAATGAAACGGAGAGAGAGAGAGAGAGAGAGGGCACACACACACACACACTCATCATAAAAGGTGCTGCCAAAAACTATCTGTCGACAGAAACTTTTTTGCTTAGCAGCAGCACCTGCACACAGTGGGCTTTATTTACGATTTGCGAGGGTGGTTCCATACGTTTACCCTATTTAGGATATGCAGAAACAGAACTTCCCAACCCATTTTGTGTTGGCCAAAAGCCATAACTTGATACGTGTCCACCCTAGGAAAATTAAACAGCCCACCTCCCGCCCATTTGAATGTCAAAGCGTAGGATAAATACATAAATCTCAATAGATTATGGGCCAAACAAAATTTAATAATGATTTAGTGATTCAAACAGCCTTGAATCTTTCTTACTTCAAAGAGTTTATTTGAAATCGGCTCTAAAAACACGAAGCTGTACTTACATAACATATAAAGTCTGAAGACTAGAATCAAACCGGAACCAGTATAGCTATAAAGAGCGTACTTAAATAGTTTAATATGATTTGTTGTTTGCGAGCTGGCCCGAGGCAGCCAGCGCGAAGTTGCACACACTACGGAAACTACAGGAGATAAGAAATGAATAGGCTTCGAGATAGTGTGGTAATCGATATTCGTTCGTGACCAGTAATCGATAGTCGCTGCTGACTAGTGTGGGCAAAGTCGCCACACCAGAATCAGAACTGGCTCCATCTGGTGGCAGTAACCATTCCCTTACTGGTTTCTTCCAAAATATCTCTGGTATGAGAACAAAAGGAGAAGCTGGTTTTCTGGCCACCTCTCAGCGTAACTTTGATGTCATAATTCTGGTTAAAACCTGGCTCAGCTCGAATTTTAGCACTTGTGAATAATTCGATCCAAGGCTCTATCAAGTAGAGTTAGAAACATAGAGATTTTGAGAAAGTACTATGTACACGCGGTGGAGGCGTCCTTGTCTGGCGATCTGCGCTGTGAGTCCTTCCGCTTGGTAAATGAATACTCGCTCCTTGACCAATTTTGCGTTTCAATTGTTGGATCATCTGGAGAAAGTTTCATTGTCGCTTTGCACAGTGATTGCCGAATTGATGAGGAACATATATGGAAAGTGTCTCATATTCATGATGCCCTTTTGGACTGTCAGCACCTTTGTGTGGCTGGTGATTTTAAGATGGGTTCGCTTGGGTGGTTGCTCGATTCGGAGACTGCCTCAATGATTCCTAGCATTGTTTATCAATCGCATGAAATCTAAGTAGTAGATGAGCTGTTTTGTATATGGTCATTTCCAATCTGTCGTAGCGTGACATTTGTAAGAATAAATGCTTTAAAAAACGTAGCAATTAAGAGGCAAATATAATCAGAAAAAACAATGTCTTCGATCAACCATAAGTTCTTAAAGATACTAGCAAAAATATGTGCTATCGTAATATGGCAAAAAAACGGGAGAGGTTTTTGACTAGTATTACAAAATTGCAAATCTCTGTGAATTGGGCAAAGCTTTTCGAATAAAACTTTATTTTAGAAGGATTTGAAATAACATAAGATTATTTTCCAATTTATCATAATCAAAAATCTTTTCGTAGAATGAGGTCAGGTTGAGATGAATTCCTTTTAATGTCAGCATATCCCACACTCAAAAATAAAATCAATCCAAACGGGATTACATCAATCCGAAACAGGATTGAAAACAGGATAGTCCCGGATATTCTTATGCCAGTCCGAGAAAAGATTGATTTGATCCCACTTTTTTCAATCCTGAAAAGATCAAATTTATCCCGCGATAAAGATTAAATTAATCAAAAAATTCAAGCACAATCTAATCCCAAAGCAGGATCACTTTCAGCTTGTTCGAGATTAATTTTGCTCCCAGAAAGATTCCTCTAACTTTCCTTTCTTCCTCCATTTTCCATAGGACACCCACCGACTCCAGTCTTGGTATATTTAAAGCTTCTGCAAAAAATAAAGAAATATACAAATTGATGTAGTCTAGCCTTGCAGCTTTCCACTGAACACGAATGGCCTGGCATCTTATCGCACAGCACCATATCACATGATTGTTGTCGATGTCTTAAATGCTATATATACTTTTCTGCTATCCTTTCTAATTTATGAACATTGTGATCTCGAAAGGGTTTAAAGTAAACACATATGGAATGAAACAAGCTCGAAAGGATTGCGTCAAGCCTTAAAAGATTGAATTGAGTAGAATATCACATAAATCCAGATTGAAATTTTAAGCTCGTGCCGGGATTACTCTAAGAAAAAAAAGATTGAATTTATCTCGCCGTTTTTTTTTTTTTCTGTGCATGATGTTGTCTCCCGAATTTTCTATTGTTTGGTTTTTGGGCGATCTTTCTAATCGTAGAATGAAGTTAGCCGGCTCGAGGTCAGGTTGAGATCTACGATTAGAAAGGTCGCGGAAAACCCAAACAATAAAAATCTCTTTGGATTTTCATACCCTTGTAGAGGGTATTATAAAATTGTCCGGATGTTTGTAACGCATTGAAGGAAGCATCTCCGACCACATAAAGTATATATATTCTTGATCAGCACGACGAGCTGAGTTGATTTAGCCCTGTCCGTCCGACTGTTGCTATTCCATCTCCTCCGTCAGATGTAAAGCTATTCTCACCAAACTTTGCACGAAGTCTTTTGTTACAAATACGCTGCACATTTGTCGGAACCGACCGGATCGGATGACTATAGCATATAGCTGTCATAAGAACGATCGGTCGAAAAACTATTCTTAGTGAGAAAAACTTTTTTGTTCTTAATGGAAATGCCTCCAAAGTACGTATTTCTTAGTTTACTATCCTTTCCCATGATTTTACCAAGTTTGGTCGAAATCGGATGACTATAGCATATAGCTGTCATAGGAACGATAGGTTGTAAAACTAGTTCTAGTGTGAAAAACTTTTTGCTTTCTCCATGATTTTTTCTAGCCATAGTTTGGTCGAAATCGGACATCTATATAGTATAGCTCCCATAGAAAAGTAAGGTCCAAAAAGTAGTCTTAGTTAGAAAAACTTTTTTGTTTTCAATGGAGGCTGCAAGGGTATACAAAACTTCGGCCGAGCCGAAGTTAACTTTCCCCTAAATGTATATGTAAACATTACCTTTATTGAGTTACTCTTAAGCAATTCGATTGATTTCCGTTGTTGGAGTTAGTTATCGCATGACAACGTGGATGGCGCAGATAATTTTATTAATGTGCTATCCAACATAATCGAAAAGAATGGCCCGGTTAGAGTCAAAGCATCGTACAGATTGCCTTGGAACACTAAAAGTATATAAATTTGCGCAACAAATTCCATAAACGTTTTATAATGACGCAGGATTCTGGTGATTGGGAAAGATATAGGCAGCATAAGCGTGCGTTAAATTGAACCGAATACCGAAAGTAACTGATTAAAACTACTTTCCTTTATTCGATATTTCTAGTATTTTAATTCTTATACCGATTGTTTTGCAACCGAAAAGAACGAAAGGAATGCTAGCAGTGTATCGGTCCATTTTTGTTTCTGGGTGAAGGACTTTCAGGCAAGCTTTAAAAAAGTAAAAGATTCTGGCCTAGCAAATCATTTTTACATATATGGAAATGTATAGTCAAGTCTCTTTGAAAGTGATGGGTAAAATACAATGATTTGTGAATGATCAGCTGAATAATCTTTTATGTTTGTTTTTATACCGTTTTGGAATTGCCCCCCACGAAACATATTATTGATTGAGCCATATTATAGCGAGATTTGGTCAATGGACTTTGCCTGGGTGATTTTAGTCGAGCGAACTTGTTTTTATTAGGGTGAAGGGGGGAAGGGTTATCCCGCCGACGTTCTGCAGGCAAGCAGAGCAAATGAGAATGAAACCAGAGTTCTTTATTACGTCCAATCAGCTAGACGAGATTTAGTAGTAAGTTTATTCAGCAAGCTTCAGTTTTACTCACACGCCCAATTAGCTAGACGAGATTAGTGACACATGTCACGTGTTCAATGGAAAAATTCCACTGCTTGAGCTAGAGATGGAACTTAATACAGCCTGCAGTTTTAAGCCGGCCAGTTTTTAACTTAAAACAGAGACACACAACACCACAAAGGAAGATGGTAGATCATACAGCTGTTTCATAAGAAACCAACCTCAATCATCAGTGATCAATGCCTGGCTGTAAGTTCAAAACATGGGAGACAGCTTCAACAGACAAAGAGGAGGTACACACATACACAAGGGCGTCTGTCTGTTTAAGCTGTATCCCGTGTTTTTGCACCCTTGCTGCTTTGGAATTCCCAAACAGTTTAAGCGTCGCAGGCATGGAAAGGCATTTGTTTTGAACTCACAGCATTGATCACTGATGATTGAGGTTGGTCCCTTATGAAACAGCTATATGATCTGCCAGCCTCCTTTGTGGTGTTGTGTGTCTCTGGTTTAAGTTATGCGTTATGCGGCTAAAAACTGCAGGTCTACTTAGTATAAAGGTCGTAAAAACAGTCCAAAAACAGTGATGGAATTTAAGATTGAAGGGAAGCCAGTTAACGACAGCTGTTGACGTTCATTACATCTCCCTTAGCACTGGAAACGCCTGCAGTCATTAGGGCTGGTTCGCCCTCGGAGCTTAGATTCGCTACATTATCCCCTTCTGAGACTCGAAACTGCTGGCAGAATAGGGTAGGCGAAGGACCTTAATAGTGGACGAGGCTGTTCACATGACCGGTATTGGTCGACCTCTTCCAGGGAGACGGACCACGTAGAGCACAACTGTACTGTAGTTCTGGGCTTCGCTCCAAATGTCACATTTGGGAGTGCGTTTCTTATCGTTGTCCCAGGGGAAAATGCGTCCGAGTTTAGAGTCTACTTCTGACGTCTTGACGTTTTATACGATAGTTCGTGTAGTCGAGCGGGCTGCTTAATGCTGCAACGGGTATATTTTGTGGTTACAGCGTGTCCACACCATTTAATGCTTGGGAAGGCAACCTTTCTGGGGTGGAGGGCAGCACTTTTTCTGGTGCCAAATGACCCAGGATTGTAAGCGCTGGCAGCTTCTATACCTGCGGCCTGAGGCAAACCACACGCAGTGTTCCGCGCGGTGTGTCCAAGAGACCATTGCCCAAGACTAAGTCAGTAGGCAGTTGGGAATGGACTTTACTTTGCAGCATAGCGAGGGAGCTCGGCTCCTGAGCTTCACATTTAAACTGAATGTTAGTGTCATTAAGTAGAGATTAGACAGCTCCGTTTTGGGGGCATGTAATCGTTCCGATCCCCATGCGAGCTTCGGTTAAAGCGTCTTAGGGTAAACGGTTGCCTGATGGTGTAGGACAAAGTTGATACCCAACAGACTGGGGGTATCACCTTCAACCATTCAGAATTCGTTCTGAAGTCTCCGGCCAGCAATAGTTAAGCGCATGGTGGCTTTGGACACAAACTGCTACGAAGAAGGGCCTTGTAGAGTCACATGACAAGCTGTGACAGGCACTGGTTCCTTGCAGTCTGTAGAGTTCAGCAAGGCGACTCGGCGGCGCCTGTGTCGACAATAAAATGAACAACACGTTTCCGTAAAAAGAGAAAACAATGTAGGTTCTGGTCACCAAGGGTATAAGTAGCTTTAGGAGGCGGAGTGGTGGTCCCAAGTTGGGCATTTCATTTTGAAACGCCGGTCTCATAGTCGTTGTCACTAAAACTTGTGTTACTTGGGGTTTCGTGCAAGGTATCTCTACCAATTCGGTGCCAATTCGGTAGACAATATGAGGACTGTGTCAACAACTGCGGAAAAGATATCCTCTCATGTGCTTTTTTTGCCAGCAATGCCATAACTGCTTGGGAATTCCAAAGTAACATAAGTGCAAAAATCGATGGCGCTCTCCGCTTCTCCACACACCCCTCTCCTTTTGAAAAAATGGATCTGTGAGAGCGGACTCAACGCTATTCTCTCAAATGTGGCTGCTCTGCTCCCACAGTTTCATTACCTCACTCCCCTCGCCTAAAAACACCAAACTGGAAACGAATTTAGCTCAATTCCAAGAGCAAAATTCTCAAAAATTTATAAAGTACAATTTTTTTCAAGATCGTCCGAATTCATATTATTCCGTCTACTTTTTTCTTAGTTTTCCTAATAAAACCTTTCTTCTTACCACAAGAAAAGAAAGAAATAGAAACCGGCCCGTGAACCGAAGCCTAGACTACACGAGGGATTCGAAACACCAACCCCTAGCTGAATTGTTAATTACAGCTGGTGAACCGAACCGCAAACCTAACAGACTCTATTTCGGAATTGCTAAACCGAACCGAAAACCATACAGCAAAACTTTTCGGTTCAGTTCTCAGTGAAGTTTTGAAATGTAAAACGCTCACCTTAAGACACTGACACTCTTTCCTTTTGTATACGACTTTCGGTTTCAACATTCAACCCTCTACGAGGAAGACCACTGATTGACCGAATTGCTCCTTCGGGATGCCGGGTCGATGTAGCCTGTAATTATGACTGGTTTACATTTTTACAACCTGTGGTCCTGTAAGTTTTCTGCAATTATCCTACGACTCCTTTGTATACCTGACAGTTAAGAGCATTCTTTACTTGGAAGTTGCTCTTCGGGACAATAGTCTGTAGTGCTTCTCCACTCAAATTCTATCTCTGAGGTCGTTTCGAAAAGAGTCAGAGTGTGTGGCTTGCGAGTGAGCAATTGCGAACCCTGATGTGGACAAGTGATGCAAGATTTTTCGGATAGATAATTTGAATATTGAAGAAATGGGTAAACCTACGGTAGGCACTAAAATCTATAGATGTGTCGCAGAGTCGCGAGGCATCTATTTTGTTTTTTTTTTGCAAATGCAATTTATGAGAACAAAACCAGGTCAGAAATCATCAAAAATCATCTAGATAAAGCAAACTTTCTTAGACTCTGCAATCAGACTTATTTAACGAGCAGCTAAGCCTTTCGGTACTCAGAGGACGTGGAAAACTCAACACAAGTAGACCCACTCAGCGGTGGCTGCTTCTGCTTCTCTGTACTCTTATGTAGTCCAAACATTATTGATAAATTTCTCATAAAATCTTTCGTTACCTTTTCCTCCTCACACACACACACACACACACAAACACAGTGCAAGGACAAGCTTGAAACCAGGACAGCAAAAACACCAGCGCGGCGGTGGTGGGAACAGGAGAGGCTGCTGCTAGCCGCCAAGTTCAAAATCAACGCCTAACAATGACAACTGCAGCAGCGTGGCGCCCGCTATCCTCCACAACGTCAGCAACATCAGCCTCCTCCTCAGCAGCAGCAGCCCCAATCAAACTGACAACAGCAACAACAATACCAGCAATAATTGTACCAACAACAACAACATCAGCAACAGCAGCAACAATCAATGGGGTCGGCACGACATGGCGACGTCAACAAGGCTGCACGGCGGCAACAGCAACAACAACAGCAGCAGCAGCAGCGGCAGCATCAATGACAACAACAACAGCAACCACAGTGAGGAGGCTGCCAACAATGACGTCGTCGATATGGCTGCCGCCATGTGCGACATCCTGGCTGCTGCTGGGTTTCTGTCTGCTCAGTTGCCTTTGCTGTTACACAGGTAATTAGGGTGTTCCTCCCTCCCTCCCAGCAACACTCGCTGCAAATACATAAATACACTGAGCAAAATATGATTGATGAAGGCAGAAGGAAGTAAGGTCTGCCCATTATCTGTACTTTTTAAGTTAGAGAATATGAGAATACTTTTACAATGATTTTTCTTAGGTCCGATTTCTCCTCTTCTACATTAAGCTATCTTTCACATACACCTACAAATGCCAAAAAATCCTACAAATAACGGAGTAAATCATGAGGAATTCACAAATGTTAGAAATGACCACATTTTCTTTGTTTATTTTTTATAAGAAACTGGCAAGTAGCCCGGCTTGCTTCGCTACGCCGCCGTCAGTAAAGCTATTTCAAGCGATATCGGTATCAGTTTTTTTTCCGTCTTGGGGGTGAATTTCACAAATTGGAAAATATTTGTCCGTATCTTAAATACATACAAGCTTTCATACAATGAAAGCTTACAAACAAAATTTGATAAAGATCGGCCCAAAAACTAGGATTGGCCTTAAAAACAAATTTTGGTATATTTTTCACCAATTCTCCAACCATTCCTCAAAGTTGCATTACAATCGGATGAACGCTATAATTTTCCAAATTTCGCGATTTGAGCACCACTTTCCGCCCATTTCTTCAACTTAGAAACCTTCCGGCAAGCGTCCACCATCCATAAGGTCAATAAAACAAAACTTTGCCAAAACGGTTTGGAACCATTTTCCGCCCATTTTCCACGAAACCTTCGGGGAAAAAACCCAAATTGAAATTAAGAACTTGGCAAATGGTTCAGGACCTCAATAGGTCACTCAGTCTACCTCAGACCGCCGGCCCAGGTCAGGTCCGCCACAACAAGTACAATGAAAAACGAATATTTTTATAATTTTCAGTCAGGTCATGCAACCTTTTAATCCAGATATCTTCAACCCATTAACCTTTACCCGCCAATTTCCGCTAAGAGGAGTAGATTTTCCGGAAAATTAGTATGCAGTCATTGTTGAATTTTCATGAAGATCTTTGAAAATGAGTTTGGCCACGATCGGATGATAAACAAAAAATTTGCATAAAACAGTTTTCCGCCCATTTTTCCGACTTTTGGGGGTAGACTTTCCAAAAGTTAAAAGTCACGTTGGTCATATTTTTTTATGAGTAACTTTGAAAATGAGTTTGGAGCTAATCGCTGGGAACTAAAATTCAACCCATACAACCTTTACCACCCAATTTCCACCAAAGAGGGGGTGAATTTTCCGGAAAATTAGTATTCAGTCATTGTTGAACTTTCATGTAGATCTTTGAAAATGAGTTTGACCCCAATCCGATGATAAACAAAAAAGTTGCATAAACAGTTTTCCGACCATTTTCTGACTTTGCGGGTAGATTTTCCTAAAGATGAAAGTCACGCTGATCATATTTTTTTATGAGTAACTTTGAAAAAGAATTTGGAGCTAATCGCTGGGAACTAAAATTCAACCCATACAACTTGTACCACCCAATTTCCACCAAGGGGGGCGAATTTTCCCGAAAATTAGTATGCAGTCATAGTTAAATTTTCATATAGATCTCTGAAAATAAATTTGAACCCGATCGGATGAAAAACAAAAAAGTTCCATACAACAGTTTTCTTTGAATTTTCCACATTTCCCTAAAGAATTTTCCAAAACCGTTTCTTAGTACTCACTTTCAGCATAAGATAAAACTACTGTAAAAAATTCAGCTTTCTATATCTTATGGTTTGTCCTGTGCGACGGTCACCAGTCAGTCAGTCAGGTTGAAAAGTTTTATATATATAGAAGAAGGATTTATTATCTAAACATAAATTTCCCTCTCCAAGTCGGAGCATAAACGATGAAACAAACTTTATGAAGTTTACTCAATGGACGAGAGAATCATTTAAAAGTACTCCGCAGTCGCTGTGAAAAAGTTATAGAAAACGCTTCACTTTTACTGCGAAAAAGCAGTTTCAAACCTAGGATAGGACTTGGTACAACTATTATGGTATGGCGGAGAGCTTTTTTTTGAGTACTGAGCTTTTGCTTTTGCACGAAGACTACGCAAAGCACAAAAGTTTTGCGTCCTTTTCACAGTGCGCACCCTGGGAGCGCCGCACCTTGGTTGTTGCACCATGGGATAGGAGAGGTGTGGTTGTGAATCAAGACCTGGCCAACCGAAGCACCAGAAGGCAATTCACTTCGAATGCTTGCCGAAGTCAACCATCACTGAGTCTCAGAGAGAGAGACAGACCTATATTACTCTCCACTCCATTTGGCGGGGCCTGATTGAGAGACGAAGAATCAAAAGTTTCTAAACTCGTTGGTTGAATGACGAAATCGATTCACGAAAACTATAGCAGCGGCAAAAATGCTGCCAACGTTTCTGCTCCAGTTGCCGACCTCTACTCTTAGGCGACAGATTGAAGGGGGTAAACATTCTTGGAAGATTTGGGTAGTCTGGCATATTAAAACCTACCTGTACCTAGCTTATTCGATCATTAAAAGTGTGCCCATGGACACTGCGTGCATTGCAAAAACAATATAATTCTTAAGGCATCAACTGTGTGCTCTCCCGCTATAACATTTTTCTTACAGTGTACTCACTTCTGTTTCAGTTTCTCACTTGATTGGCATGTCATTTCCATTTCCAATTCCATTCACCAATTTCATGTGATTTCTTTGTTAGCGCCCATAATCGATGCAATTTATTTACTCTGCCAATTACGTGATTATGCGGAATGACATTACATTCACGTTACGTTACGTTACGTTTGTGATGGCGAAAAATTGATTTCAGGCACGCAAGGAAAGCAGGGAAAAGCCCTTTAGTCCTTCAATCCGGCACATCTTTTATTCAACTATGCAAATTGTTTGTTTCATTCTGTCAGGTTTGTCTTTGATTGTGTTGAAGGTTGCGGAAAAGTGAAAGTAAGCCCAGCCAAGCTACTCCTGACGTGTGTCCACCGTAAACACAACCACCAAACCCAAGTCAAATAATAATCAAAGAAAAAAAAAAGAACATACCAAAAACAATTGGGGGGGAAATATGAGCAGAAGGCGTTAAGGGGCGGGGCGTTAGGGGGCGTGATGAAATCACAAAAACAATACTCGTCGTGCCCACAGCCTTGACTTTGCACATGCAAAAAGTTATGCCTAGTCCCTTCCCTGCTTCTTCCCTTCTGGGTGGGGTCTTGTGGTTCGCACGCAACCAATGTGTACCAGCAATGTAGTCGAGCATGGAACGGGGGCTGGGGGCGTGGCAAATCGTACAATTAAATTTTTAACGCTTGGACAACAACAGAAGTTCTCCTGTGACCTGAAAACGAAAAACAGGCAAACAAACGTTTGTCAACATCATCAAGTGAAAAAGGCATTTTAAAACAGTTCTCGACACAATTTTCAACAGCAAATTTCCCAGGCCATGTGGGGTGTACATTCTGTACAGGCGAGAAGGGGTTTGGAACGGATGTTTGAATGTTGGTGCAGCTCTCGACTTTTGATTTATGGAAGCTGGCAATACGTGGCCACGTCTATGGGATGGCAGATGCAGCTTCTATAAATATTTATGCAAGACACTTTTGAACAGCTGTTGCCTATTTGGGAAATAATGAAAAACGATTTAAAATCATGGCAAACAAAGAATCGAAATAGTGTGACCGTTTAACTTGTGCTTTAAAGAAGTTGCAGGGTCACACTATAGGTTTCAAGTGAATGCCTAATAAATGCTTTAAAATAACATCTGAGAACAGCATAGTCCAGTTTTAGTTAGCTTCAAAGCTTATTGGAAATGCCAATTAGCAAGAAGACTACCAAATATAGGAAAAGAAATCGCTTAAATAGTGTTTAAGTTATTTGATCGATCGATTTAACCAAGCTTAATATTTCATATTCTTGACTCCTAAATTGAAATTTATCCGCTAAAGATAACTCGTATTACAAGTCGATTTTCTTGGAATCTCTTAAGCCTTCAGTTTAACGTTTGAGTACTGAATTTGTCAGCGCTGAATCCTGGTCTGGGCATAGGGAATTATTCCATTTCATGACTGATGTCAGTACTAAAACTGCGGTGTTAAATTCATGATCAAGCAAGAAATCGATAAGTGAGAAACAGTTTACAGACACAAAACAAGAAAGAAAGTCAGTCAAGCCCGGCTATAACATACTCTGTACCTTTGAAGTGCTGCGAAACTGTTGAAAACCTGTCTCCCAGGCCAGGGATGCAACCGTTTCTGAAACGAACCCAACCGAACTACGCCAATATGTACCAAAACCCCTTATGCATGATCTTAAACCGAACTCGCTTATGGTATAAAACGCTAAAAAATCACCAATGAAAACGGTTCGGTTCTCCCTCCTAAGTCTATCTGTCCACTCATCGATCGCAGTGCGTACCAGGGTGCGCTTCAAAGACTCAATATTTGGGTGTCGAGTAGAGCAATGGATTCAGGTCTGGGCTACCAGCAGGCCAATCATCCGTTGAAATGAAGTTCGGTTATTGGTTTTTTAGCCATGTTTGAGTCGTTTTTGCCTTGTGAGCTGGAACGGAGTCTTGTTGAAAGGTCCACGGTTTGTTTGCAAATAATGTCGCCACCTTTTCCAAAATGTCGGATTGACACACTTTCGCCGAAGTTTTGACTCCTTATTCAGAAAAAATGCAGTTTGGTGACCCCATTAAAGGCGACTACCCTACAAACCATCACATAAGCCGGATGGTGACCTCTCTGAACTCTCGGAATGAGTTCGTACGCTTGTTTTAATGACACATCATGGTTAGGTTAGGTTGAGATGACTAGGGACAATTAATTGTCCCTACACTTAGGCCAAGATATGCCCATTGGTATAAGTATATTCCCTATTTGAATCAGGAGGGGTTCCTCCCGACTGAACCATTCTGAGGTCAATAAAAATTTTAGCAGAGACGGAACCTCTATCTCAGATACGAGAGGTTGAGTAGAAAGGGGTGACCAAGTGTTTTGAGTCTCCTTCTACTAAGTGCTGGGAAGCGGCATAGAAGATGCCGTAGTGTTTCCTTGTCTTCCCCGTTTATGGTTAACCCTAGCTACAGCGCAAGCCGGAAGGCTATTCCATCGTTCAGTAGCCAGGCGCCAGGTTTTATTCCTTGTGAGTAGTTTGTGCGAAGCCAAGGGCATCCCTATCGTGCTCTTCTCTGGGAGGAACAGGATGGTTGAGCCCTGTCTACCAAGTTTGTCGGCAGACTCGTTTCCACTTAATGTTGCGGTATCCAGGCACCCAGACGAGGTGAATACAGATATACCGAGCGATTGCTTTTAAGGATCTTCGGCATTCCGTACACTCAGAGAAAAAACCAAGAAGATCGTTCTTGATATCAAGAATATTTAATGTTGAAAGTACGATAAGAACGAATATTCTTGGATCCAAGAAGAAAAATACTGAAATCAAAAATAGAATTTCGAGAAGAGTATTCTTGGTCTTAGAATTTGTATTCTTGATATCATGAATAAATCTTCTTAGTTGCAAGCAAAAACAAGGTGTCGATTCCAAGAATAGGTCTACTTGGTTGCAAGCATAAAAAATCTCGGTGGTGGGCGGGGATCGGTCGACGGAAAGGGTCGGGGGGTGGGAGTGGTCGATTGGGGCATTGGTCGGGCTGGGGAGAGTGGTGATAGCACAATACCAACCACCCCACTTTCTTTTATTGTGAATACTTACCCTGACTTACCCTGAATGGGACTCGACAGCCTGCACTCACTGACACCAACGCTCAGCCAACACCCCCACACCTCGGGTGTTTACCGCGGCTTCTAAAGCCCCCATACCCCACACAAATATAAATTGTCGGTGCCAGTGCCGGCCAGTGCTGAGAGCTTGTGAAAGAATTGTTCTCATTTGTTGCTCGCGCTCTCCTATTTTAGGCTTTCCGCACTTCCCTCGCCATCAAGCTCGAAGTCGAGAACGATTGTTTCTTGGATCCCAGAAGATTTCTTCTTAAAAAAAAAACAACAAGAAGAAAATACTAAAACCAAGAAGAATTCGTTCTCGCCGATTCGTTCTTCATTTCTCTGGGTGTAAGCGTTTTGGCGTTATTGTTGTAAGATTTAAGCGTCCTTAGAGCTGCTTGACATTCTGAGTAAATGTATATGTTGTTCCCTTCTACGATCCTGAGTGTGTTAAGGTACTTGATGGCCTCCTGGATGGCCACCAGTTCAGCTTGCAATGATCCGGTAGTGCGAATGATATTTCCATGTATACGTCGGTGGAGAAAACTCCACCACTCCTTTAATATCGAGCTTAGATTCATCATTGTAGATACCCTGTAGTTCAGCTGGTGTCAAGGCACTACCAGGCCTAACAACCTGATGCATCACTGAGCGTCAGTCGCGTCGTTAACGACAGGTAATGCATCACAGCGCTCGTCTAGTACTTGAACTTTAGTGTGCACCCATCACCACACTAACGACTGTTAATGCAGGGTCGTACCGATCGGTACGTTTTCCGGACATTCCCATACAAAATTCGTTAGGCAAATATTTGGCTGGTGGTTGGTCTGGCGGCGAGTGCTCACTACGAAGAGTTAGGGTGCAGCTGAACTACAGGATGTTCCGCTCTTTCAGTGTGAAACCTTCTACACTCGAATAAGACGTGTCTAGCGTCCTCCAAAGAGCCTTCTTCGCAGCATGTGCACTCCTCGCTATCATTATGGCCGACTCTTTTTAGGTAGGTCCTAAAACAGCCATGTCCACGAAGAAGCAGAGTTAGATAAAAGTTCACCTCACCATGTTTCCTAGACAGCTATGGCAGTAGTCTCGGGATTAGGCTATGGGTTCTGCGATCCTTCGTGGATTGGTCCCAACGCTGTGGCCCCTTGTCGATGCTCCGCTGGCTCGCTTCCTGCTGCTGTGTACCACTGTTTGGTTGACTTGAGCCACTCAACCGTGAAGCCCGGTACCTCTCATTTGATTCTGTGGCCTGCTCGTTAAGTACAATCATCTCGTCAATGACCAAAGCAGCATCTTCCGACATGGTATGATACGCAGAAGTAACCCTCAGTGGTTTTCTAAACATATATGTATCCATTTTGAACCCATTTCTTTAAAATTGCAGTTGAATTGTGCGAGTTTCCTGAATTCTGAATATTCTTTAGTTGGTATTGTTCCTTTACCCTAATCTGACTTAAGCAAGGGAGATGATTTCTACTGCTACGCTTACAGAAGATTGGATTTCGACATCCATGAAACAGTACTGTATTGGTAGAGCTCACGTTAGAGAACATTTTGCAGTTAAGAAGACAAAAGAGCTGATTTGCAAAGACTGCTTCATGCAGAATATTGACGAAAAAGTACTGAAGTATATTGAGTGTTGCATCCCTTGCATTTTTATCAACCGCAACAGAGGAGAACAGGAATGATTGTTACATCCATTGCAAAAAGAAGACATCCCGTTGCACACCTATTGACTTTTTGGGTCCTTTAGAGTCAACAAACAAGAATTACAAACACATACTCTCCGTTGTTGAGTCATTGACGAAGTTTTGCTGGCTGTACCCTACAAAATCGACGACAGCTAATGACATTATTTTGAAGTTGCGTACCCAGAGTATTGTATTTGTCAACCCAGCTTGCATTATATCTGACCGAGGTTCCGCTTTTACCTCACAAGATTTTCTGCAATACTCTGAAGATGAAACCATTAAGGCAATAAAGATGACTACCGGATTGCCTCGAGTTAACGAACAAGTTGAATGAATAAGCGCAATTATCATCTCTGTACTTTCAAAACTTAGTATTGACGATCCTACGAAGTGGTACAGGCATGCTTATCGAGTACTTCAGTTAGCTATCAATCTACGAAGCATAGATGACAAAGATGTAATCTGAGTCTACTGCTGTTTGGTGTCAAGATGCGAAGCAAAGATGACCAGCAAATGCTGTTTAAAGGAACTACGAGTTTAAGCGAAGAATCTGATTTTAAAGCTCCAAGCCGAAAATAAGAAGACTTATAATCTACGACGTAAACTCAGCCAGGAAATATAATGTTGGCGAAAATTGAAGCGCAGCCAAGGATTGAGAACGCTCTGTAGATTGGCATACAGGGCGTGCAGGGCGTGGCCTCAAGTTGAAATCGAAGTTTTTTGGTCCATATCAAATTGTTAAGGTGTAGCACAACAACGCGTACGATGTCCAAAAGGTTGGCAGCTCCGAAGGTCCTAAGAACTCTTCAACGTGTGCAGAGTACTTAAATCCATGGTCCGCCCACTACGATGATGATGACGACGACAAAATATTCGAGGCGAATGTTTAAGCAGGACGGCCAAATGTGGGATGTAGTTTGCTCACGAGTTGCAAGCATGCCCATCCCTAATAATCTTACGAACAACCTAAATTAACGAAATCTCCAGACATTAATTCGTTAAAAGAGACGGAGAAAGATGTTGCCTCTGCTTGTCGGTTGCGTATCACTAAGTAGTACGACAAGAGAATGACGAAAAGACGCAAGAGAACGTGAACGACGTTCGGCAGCAGGAAGACGGCCAGCAGTCCAGAGGGAGAGTTGAACCGTGGCAGCCGACTGAGAAGACGTGTACTCGAAACGCTGAGTCGAGTGAAAAACGAGTGACATCGGAAAGCCGTGCCGATTGAACTAAAACGATTAACTAAAGACGAATTTCACATACTTGCTAACTTAACTTTAATCATTATGCCCAGTAGTTCAGCTGCACCGGTGCGGCACTAACGAACCCCCTAGCTCTTTGTAGTGAGCACTCGCCACCAGACCAACCACCAGCCATGTATTTGCCTAGCGATTTTTGTATGGGAGTGTCCGGAAAACGTACCGATCGGTACGACCCTGCATTACCAGTCGTTAGTGTGGTGATGGGTGCGCACTATAGTTCAAGTACTAGACTAGCGCTCTGATGCATTACCAGTTGTTAACGACGCTACTGACGCTCAGTGATGCATCAGGTCGTTAGGCCTGGTAGTGCCTTGACATCAGCTGCACTACACGGTACTTACTAAATATTATCATTGAACAAAACCCCCACATTTTGGGTTGAATAGGTTGTTTACAGTTGTGACTTTGAGCTACTCAACTAAACGGAAACCTTGGTTTGGTTTGCTCCCAAAACCGGAGTCTTAGCTCCCAAAAGGTGCGGTTTTTGAATAAAATGTAGAAGATTGAACTAACGTATATTTAATAGAGCTGCTATAGTCAGCTGGGCTTTACTTTAAAAGCACGTTCCGAGAAATTGATAGTGGACAGCGCTGTTTTATAGCTTTTGAGTAACCAGTAAAAAGAGTTTATATTTTGCGTTGATAGTTTACATCGGTAGTTGTTAAAAACACAGCGATGGGCACCCCATGGCCCATTGCGCCCTTGTCGCTTGACTCATATTTCTCTCAAAACGCCCAAAAGACCCAGTGATATCCCTCCAAGAAAATGTAATCTTCCAGCAACTTGTTTTAAGCCTGCTAAAATCCTCTCATGTATCTTAAGTGTAGTTGTGTATTTTGAGTAAGATTCCATGATAAATAATATTGTTTCTCAATCAGATGTGGGGCGCATTCTGAAGCATCATTGATATGCACTCGAGTGCTGCTACTTGAATATATTTCTACTTAGGCTAAGCTCAGCAATTGCCACTTGGAGGCGTCTAATCGTAATCGATCGATAGTTTGGGGGCAATTATGGTCAAAATGCTGTCATCAAATCATTCAGTTTAGTTGATTTCCCCAAAAAACAGCCGGCAGCTGCTACAAAGCCTACTACTAATGGTTGTCAGCTGCTGCTCGACAGGGGCTTAGGGCGACACGTTGACAAGTTGACGGGACACACTCACTTACACATCCGCATTTGCCGGTACAACTACAAGTGCCAGAAACAAGAGCAAGCTAAGTGGCATTGCATATGTTGAGGCGTCATGGTCGACGTTGTTCTTGGTTCTTGTACTGCTACTAATTACATTGCACACACATACAAAACACTTAAAACGGTTTTATAATCTTTGCTTCCGTTCAAAATGCGCCAGCAGCAAATGCAGCCAAGGGGTGGTGGTGGAGAAGCGTCACACACATACCAGCAAAATCTCATTAGTGACGGCCAATAATTACCCTGACCCTGTCCCTGCCCCCCAGCCGCATAATGGCTTTTCGGACCCTCAATTGTCACAGTTGATGAACGGCCTGCCATTTAATGCTGAAATCAAGCTTAAAATTAAGCTTCCACATTGAAGGCATGCAGCTGAACAACTTGATCCTGGATCAATTACATATTTTTGGGTAATTTTAACAGTTTAAGAAATTTGTACTTGAATCAAGTTCATAAGGTGTTAAATGAACCATAAAGGGCGTGTAATAGCTGAGGTACAATGATTTGAGTCCCGTAGTACTTGACTTTGGTTGAAACATGTTTCGGTTCTGATTTCGTTTCTATGTGGCGCCACAGCGGCAATGGTTAGTACTTTACGCAGTTCTTGTGGCGCCACAACATCAATGGTTAGTACTTCACATAGTTCGTGTGGAGCCACAGTGGAAATGGTTAGTATTTTATGCAGTTCGTTTGGCGCCACAGCAGATATGGGTAGAACTACACAATATTTCTCATTTAGCCTTCTTTCAAATGCAACTCTCACGCAAATCATTTATTTCTTTCACTCTTCAAAGAAAGCTTAAGAAAACTGTGCTTCTTGAGAGAAGATTTTTTGCTTCTAACCAAACCCACAGTAACAGCTTTTCAATTGTGCCATCTAAGAGGTTTTTTTTTTTGTTTGATTTCGATTGAACAAATGTTGTTTCCTACGTAGGCAATTCTCTAAAGTCTTGCTCTCTTCACGTGGCGACCGTGACGCAGTTCTGTGGCAATGAGCTCTTGGCCAAAGCTTACGACTGCGTATGAATGGAGAGGTTGGAGGCACGTACATGTGTCTGTACCAACACGTACTACATATAGGCGGCAAACTGCAGTAAAGTTTTCCATTCCTTTCGGTCGGATGCTGCAGTTGTTTGTTCACTTTGTTTGTGTTTGCTTTCACTTTTCTTGGCCCTTCCCCTTTTTTTTTTTTGTGTTTTGGTCGTCGCTGCGGCAGCATGGCCTTTTAAGATCGCTGAATAATTAAAAACAAACGTTCAACTTTTGCGCCAGCTGTCGACCAAACAATTTAGCTGCGTCCTGGGTCAAAGTTTAGCGCCGTGTACGTCACATCACGGCCCCTCCAACCCTCCCTGCCCGCTGACCTGCCGGTCCCCTCGTGCTGGAAATTGCATTCCACGGCAAGTTGTTCTGGTGTGCTTCGGTGTTTTGTATGTAGCACCGAGGCTTCTAGCATTTCACAATTATGCTTATTACTTTTTAATGCTTTGGCTTTTTCCATTGCCAGCCCGCACCTGACCCACCAATAGCTTCTAATTTACTTGGCTTGGCGTTTCTGTGCAACCATGCGGTTTATATATAAATAGCGCTTTTGTTATGGCATTTTCCACTTGACGCGAAAGGCGGGATGGGGATTAGGTTATGCGCCAGGAGGAAAGCAGCATGAGTAGGAGCTTTTCTGTGTGGTGTTTTTTAAGCAGAAAAATCAATTTTTCTATTTAAATTTTTAAATTGAAATTGTTTCAAAAATGCTTCCAAAAAGATAAAAGGAAACTTAGAACATCATTTAAAATGCTCTCATTAAGCCACACTATAAAATAGCTAAATATTACCAACATCTTGAGGTTAGGTTAGGTTGAGATAATAGAAGCGGCGAAGTTCCTTCACTTAGACCAAATATAGGTCCATTGTGATACCATATAAATTCTTAGTTTTACTTTTAGACAGTAAAGGGAGGGTCATCCCTACTAAACCACTTTCAAAGTTGCAAACATTTGAGTAGCAATGTTATCTCTATTTCAGAGACTGCTGACATGCTGGACGCTTTCCTCTATATCAACTGAGCAACAGCTTCTGCAGTGGCTGGGTGGCTCAGCGGCTAGAGTGCGCGACCGCTGTGCAGAGAGGCCGTGGTGATCGCCTCGGAACATCTAATGAAAATTAGCTGAAAAACTTTTCCCCTCATTCTCTTGGCGCCAGCATTGCAGTAATTAGCCATGAAAAGCTTTCGGCGTTAAACTTGTAGGTCCATTTCTCTTGTGCTAAAATTAGAACGCACAAGCCTAGAGATTGAGAGAGGCTCGGCTTTGGCCCTTTGGGGCTGTGTCATCTTGACAAGCTAATTTTACTTTTACTTACAGGGTATATTAAAGAAAAAACTTCAATATCAGTCATTTATATAGCAATCCTTTTTGGGCTTAAGTGCAGTTCCAATATCGAGGTCAATTTAATCTCCTGAAAACTCGCACCAAGCCGATTTGCAGATCAAGTCAAGTACGAATTTCGAGCATAAATCAATCTCGGTAGTTTTTGGAGCAATCTTTTTTCGGATTGAGTGTAGTTTAAATATCCATCTCAACTTAATCTCGGCCAAACTAGCACTAAGCCGATTTCTAGATCAAATCAAGTACGAGTTTCGAGCTGAAGTCAATATCGGGCCTTCTTGATTGGATCCTACTAAGGGATCAAGTCGAGTTCGGATAACAAGCTTAAATAAATCCCATGTGGGATAAAGTCGGGATCAAGACAAGAATTCCGGGACTGAAAAATCTGGGATCAAGTCAATCCTGTACGTACTTAGAATGAGAAAATCCGGGATTGACCGACTTCTGACATCGTTTGGGATTGATTTAATCCCGAATAACTCGGATTTTTTTTCTGAGAACAAACTTTATAAGTATTAAATAACAGTTAACAATTTTCCGATACAATGCGTTGCCTATAAGCAGAAGCTTCTTTAACAAATAAGTACAGCGTGTTCCAGTTGCAATATCAACAGTATTGAAGACACCATCCATTTTATCGCAAATCTGCCCAATCTTGTGGGAAATCAGGACTAAACGGAATTTTAGGATGGAGATCAGTTGTTGGAGGTTAAGTTTTCCCAGGTGCCAATAAGCAGCCCTGATTTCCCACAAGATTGGGCAGATTGCGATAAAATGGATGGTGTCTTCAATACTGTTGATATTGCATAGGGAGCATACTTGAGTTGAGTTGGAGCAATTCACAACGTGCACGGAAAACAAGGGAAATAAGAGGGAGACTATGTGACTGATTGCAATACATTTATGATATTCAAACTAGCAAGTTTAAACCGGTTAGAGGTCATGTTATGTTTTCACATAACACAACATCACAAAGAAGGCTGGTCAACTGAACAGAAGTCTTCCGGTTCTATCATTCCGGTTGTATCATTTTCTTATGCCAGCATTGCTATAACTGCTTGGGAATTTCAAAGCAGCGTAAGTGCAAAACCAACACCAGAACACCAACTGTTCATGGTTTCCGAACAACTGTTCGCTTTTTGAACGGACGCGCTTGTTTTTTGTAATGTAGTGTGACCAGAGCTGGTGCTTTGCCGTGAGCGTCGGGCTTTTTTGTGAACAAAAATTCATGAACGAAATGGTATAAAAAGCAGTCCGCTTGGGCTGCATTTTGGACCGCTGTTTTTTTCTTAGTGTTGCAAGTGGTCATGACCTCGTAGTAATATTTTTCGATATTATCAAAGTGAGCCAAAGCAAAGGAACCCATTCTTCATAAGCCGCGATTAAAAAACGTCCAAATAAGTATTTAAAGCAACTAAGCAATATATTTCATAGATTCATAGAGCCCAAGAAAATCATCTAGGATCACTACTGATCACCTTTAACATACTGAAAAAAATCGAATTTTGTTGACTTATGAAACAAGTAGGAAAGTCGATTAAGCCCGACTATAATAAACTCGGTACTTTCCAAAGTTTGCAAACATCTGATCTCGAAAAGAGTTAAGCTGCCCAGCATCAGTTAAGTTTTAAGGGGAGATATACACCTAGAGGTTTGAACAACACCTGGTGAAAGAGAACTCCGCTGTTGATGCTGATCAAGACATTTGTTACATACATTTGCACACTTTCATGATCCACTTTTTCCATTTTTGATGGGAACAGTGTATAAAAAACTTAGAAAAAGTTGGTGTTCGTTTCCCCTCCCTCTAACCAAATTGAAAATGGGAGCACTTTACCACTGGCTAAGGTTCCCTTAGAACTAAAATAGTTAAAACACTTGTCACAACTCTATTTTAAGTCATTTCAAAGCGCTGGTGAACCATAATTAATTTTAAGCAAACTTTCTTTGAGATTTAAAAATACTTTTAAAAATAGCTTAAATAGTCGATTTTCATTCTAATCAAAAAGACCTTGAGGCAAAACACGTATTATCTGGTATTCACTTCAACGAGCTGTCGATGTGAACCCAAAACGTTTCTAGTTGATAGTCGTTGAACTGTGGGGTTAAGCGGATTAGCCGGATTAAAGTGGAGCAACGGCAACGACGAGGGCTGCTTGTACATTATTAATTCGCTGTCTCTCTCTCTCTCTGGTCTTTTCCAGTTGCCTTGGAGGAGGACTGCGTGGATTTTCAGGGTAATAAGGTGAACCATGGCATGCTTTATGTACCCGGACCAGGTGTTTGCAGTCTATGCGTCTGCTATCATTCCGAGCCACTCTGGTGCAAGGCCATCTACTGTGATCCGCCATATGTAAGCTCTAGTTTATATCTGGTTTGAGAAGTCATTCATGTTTCGTTTCCCTTTCCCCAGTTTTGCAAAAACTTTCGAGTTGGCGAACGTTGCTGCGAATTTGAATGCCTTGATCCACCCGGCGAGGATAAACTTTATCAGGTGGGTTCCGAAAATCGAACAAATAACCACATTGTCTAGTCTAATTTCTCTTTGTACTTACAGGAACGCATGCGCAAGCGTGCTGAAATATTGGCGGGCAATAGCACCGCCACCCATGTGAGACTCGCCCCTTTGGCCATGTCTACCATAATGCTTGGCTTTCTGGGCAACAGCTATCTCAACTTATAACTTGAAGTCCAGCCCCGAATCAGAGAATAATATATACCGCAAGCAAAATTTCCCCAATCAGAGAGTTCCCTCATTTTTGTTAGAGCCAAAACCAAAGAAAATACTGCTAGAACCCAAATGAAAATCTTATTACAATGTAATGCCATTAAGTATACAACTTTATACTGAACAATACGTAGGTTTTCAACTTATATCCCCAGACTTATAATAGGTACAATAATTTCGCCCCATAGCCCCAGCTTTTCCGAACATTTCAATGTGATCATAAGCCACAAGTCGAGAATCGTGAATCGTAAATCGAAATCGGTACTTAAGTTACATATACAAACAACCACAACAAACTCATCAAGCGAACGTAAAAGACAGTCTCTATGTGTTAAGTCAATATACATATATACAGTTAAGCGGATTGTACATAAGAGTATATATGCGTAGAAAACAAAAACTTGTTGATTAGTGTTTAGCTCAATGAAATGAATGGGAATGGACATATGTAAATATGTAGGATTGCAAGTAAGAAAGGTTTTTTTTTCGTTTTTTTGTATACTCACATAGATACTCACATATACACTCGCCCAGGAAGAATTTGGTAATATCATTAAATTTTGAATCAAACTAAAAGTACTGCGTGCAGTTTCTCCTCATACTTTTCTCTGGCTTTAAACGGGGGTGGGAACTTGGATGATTCTCAACTAAAGCGAATAATTATTTCGATTTTGTATAAGAAATCAAAAAAGTGGGCACATTCAGCAGCACAAAGTGATCACTGATCAATTTATGAACTTCCTTTTAAAGACTCCAGTTTTTTTTGGGACCTCTCACCAGGTTGTTATGTCTCCCGATTACTCTGGCCAAGATTCTTAACCAAAAGAACTTCCCAACTTCTAGAGAAGCAAGAACTGGATTAGAACTATCATGGGAGTCATGACGTGGCACTGCATTGGTCATATGGCCATCAGGATGCGCGTGCCCCACTATGATTTCTGCCGTAATTGTGGGAATGAGGAGGATATAGAAAGCATCCAACACCTCCTTTGCGACTGCCCCGCACTTCTTAGGAAACGCACCCAGCAAATGGGTAAAGATCTATCTGGCAAATGTGCCCCCAGAAGACCTGGACCATTTGGTCGATTCCTCAAAATGGTTTACATAGAAAGATTGCGCAGAACCTGACCGTCAATACCCACTAGCCCCTCTCCCCACTCACAAATTTCCCTTTTATTAGGCATCACAATGGGCCAAAAAACCCCTGGGTGATCCCGACCTCTGCCGAGCAGCCTATTTTACCTAACCTAACCTATTCGATACTAAGATCTTTATACTCGGTACTCGATACTCAGTATTTGATACTAAGTTTTCGATACTCAGTACTCGATTCTAAGTACTCAATGCTCAGCAATTTATGCTAAGAACTTGATTTTCTGTATTCGATGCTAAGTACTCAATGCTAAATACTCGGTACTAAGTACTTGATACTCAGTACTCGATTCTACGGACTCAATATTTAGCACTCTCTACTTAGTACTAAGTACTCGAAACTCAGATGTCAATACTCGATACTAAGTACTCGAAACTAAGTAGTATATGCTCATCTCTCGATATACAAACTCGATTTAAAGCTCTCGACACTTAGTACTCGATGCCTCTGGCGTGCAGCCTATTAAACCGAACCTAACAGTTCTTTGTCAAGTGTCTTCGGTGAATGAGCCAAAACTCTGCTGGTCAAGGATCAGCACTATTAGCAGAGAAGTTGCCACCGTCAGCTGAGAAAATATTCTTATACATTTACAGTAAAAGTACAGAGAGCTTTTAAAAGCTTCCGCCGACGCAGCAATCAGAGAACAACTTTTCTCTGCTGAATCACAACTAACGTTAACCTACTATGAAACTGTCACATTGTCTTGTCAGCTAGGTTTTTGCAAAATTTTAGTAAAAACTCCAGGGATATTTTAGATAATACATGGAAAACTGAAGCCTTTGGTTATGAGAATTCCTTTTTATGGTTTCATATTTTGCCCATTGCATTGGATAGCATTCGAATGATAACAGAGCTTTCCAGTTTTAGTTGGTCAGGGAGCATATCCAGCGGTACGACTAGACGGAATGAAAATTGCTGATGTGAGTAGCTAACCCTAAGTGTACATTACCAGGACAATTTTGGAATCTACAACAGTCGAACCATACAAAATGGGCGTACTCAGCAGATAAATCCGATTTGAGGTGAATACAGTGATTGCCGATTGCGACTGATAAATTTGGTAATCATGATTGGTAAGACAGTTTATCGACTGTACGGCCAACTGTTCACGCCAAATTTGAGAATGAACTGCCGAACTTACAGCGTTAAAAGCCTTCAAAAATTGTGACGATGTATTTTCGACCAAATGTAATAAGCCAGAGAATAACCTAAACTAAGCTTTCAGTGTCGTTCAACGGAGAATATTCAGAAATTGCAAGTCGTAAATCAGAAATCGTATATCGGATTTATCTGCTGAATACGCCCAATATCTTACAACATTTTGGTATCAAGTTAAAAAGCAGCATTAATTTTTCAAATTAACCCATTCGACCGCAACGAATTTGGTCAAATTGCAATTCGCAAGCTTAAGAAAGTTTCAGACATTTAGTTTGGAGCTGTTCAATAGAAAGTCGCGAGACAAGTCTCTTTGAAAACAGTTTATTCCTGTCAGTCATTTTCCTAGACTCTCAATTTAATACAAAGCTAATCTCTAAGCAGAATAGATCTTGGGTCAGAGTGGTAAAAAAAAAAAACAGATATTTGATTTTTCGCAGCCCAAAGGCCCAAGCCGAGCTCCTCTCAATCTCTTGGTTTGTGTGCTTCTAATTGTCGCACTAGAGAACGGCAAAGTTTGGGAAGCCTTATCATAGTATATGTATAATCAAGATTTTCAATGTAAAAACGATGTCGATTGTGTGAAAAGACATAACAAATATTAAGTATTTTTACTAACCAGTTTTATGACATCAAGCTGGTTTTATTGTAAGCATTAAAAGTTTTGAAGGTAAAGATGATGTTATGTTCTTAAATGATGTTCTTAACTTCTTGCTGTTCCAGCTACCCAAGAAAACCTTCCCTGACTGGTCGAGTCCCTGACTGGGACTCGAACTGGGGACCTCGAATGACGCACTCACTGACAGCGCCGCTCAGCCAACTGTACCACACCAGCGATGCTGTCCGCATCATCAAATTGCCATTATAAATTGACGTAAGACAATCCCGATTCGGATCAATATCAAGCCTGCTCGTACTTAAAATTTTAATCCCGTTGCCGGGATCAAGTCATTTTTTTAGGCTTTCAATTTCCCCGGCATTTTTTTTTTGGTGTAGATCGCTTATTTTGTCTGGATCAGTGTTGCCAGAACTTGAGATCCAAAAGCTGCTAGAAATAGCTATAAATAAATCTAAATTAGTAAAAGTGAACGTTAGCAGGTTCAAGGTCTAGGATTGATTATAATTCAATAATCAACAGAAAATTCAACAGAGAATACATATGAAATGGTTCAAGATTATTGAATTATAATCAATCCTCGACCTTGAACCTGCAAACATTCACTTTGACTCAAATCAAAACTGGTCGTAAAATCCCATACTTAAATCTAAATTATTTTTCCAATTTATTTGGCTACCTTTCTAATGTTTAATTAGTAACGAGTTAGCTGGCTCAAGGTCAAGACATCCATGAAATAGCCGTAAAGGTTTTCCACGCTATTTTTGGTATGTCAATGCATAAGTTGTTTACAATTGTGAGCAAATGGAACTTTTTGACTTCGTTACTAACTCTCAATTAGCTAAAAAAGTAGGTGAGAGCTTATACTGAAGAGAATATGTGTTCTTGAGACTAAAATCTAACAATAACTTCAAGAACTTACTTTTCTAGATGCTAGTACTAAAAAATTCTAAAAAAAAGGGACGCAAAAGGGGATCTCGAATCTAAGTACAAAACAGCTGACTGAATGGGCTCTTACAAGTACAAAACAGCTGACTGAATGGGCTCTTACCAAAAATATTAAGTACCGGAATTAAGTGATTCGTCTACATCAGCATTGTTTTCGTATCAACCCAACCTTAAACTGAAGCAAGTGCGAACCAAAACCTGTTCTGGCCAAATATTTCGGTTTGGTTCAAGAAAAAATATACCTTAAACATGTAAAGGCGCTGTAGTCGATGTTATGTGCTTTCATTCCTTTTTCTAATCGAATGTGTACAATGTACAGCTTACTGATCAGATGCTTAGGGAGGCCTTCGAAACAGTAATGTCAAAGCAACCTTTGCTATCCATATGTAAAAAAAGTCTTTGTTGACTTCTGTTTATTACACAGGGGAACAAAATGACAACTTTTGTATGTTGCCTCCACTCTGATGAAAAATTCTGTTCCAGTTTGGTGCACTGATTATGAAACTGGTCAGCTTTTGTTTTTAAAGATAAGGCGAAAAATGTGTTTTGCATATTTATTCGCTTTGAAAAAATTATGGAGAAACTTAAGAAACAATCCCTTTCGTCGCAAAAACCAAGATATCATAGACAAGACTAAATGTTGTTGTTATATGATAAAGTCATGCCTTCGATATCTTCATTCGAGAGTGATAAATTATTGAAGAATATTAAAAAAAAAAAAAAAAAAGAAAATAAGTTTTTGATGTGCTCAACACAAAACTTCAACGAGAACTGAATTCCAAATGCTTGGCCTGTGCTTAGTTGAAAAAAAAAGCCTACTTCGGTGCCTAAGCAAATTGGTTTCTGATTAAGTACTATGGGCACAATCAACATATTTTGGGGATAAATTGATTTATTTTGTGAACTTATAAAATAATTTGTACATTCTTCAACTGGCTTATAGAGTTATTGCAAACACAAATTACACTAGGCAACAAGGTCCAGTATCTTGAATGGTTGGTAGTGATTCTAGATTGAAAGTTGCTAAAAGTGCCTATATTGACCCATTTTAGGAGCGTTTTTCGGGGAATCCATTCTATTGTTTGGACTCTCCTTGATACCATCCTTAGCTTTGAAATGAACCACCCCAAACAATTCTGCGATTTTTTTTCAATGGAGATATACCTCTTTTAGCACATACAGAGACATACAGAGAGAGAGAGAGAGAGAGAGAGATAGAGAGAAAGCGAAACCTAAGGAAGCACATATGCACTGCAATGGTTTAGCTACGTTCACACTGGCATATTAAATAGTTGAAAATGTTAAATAAACTTTCAAATTAATACTAACAAACTAATTTGCTTAGGTGAACACAGCTTCAGATAAAATTTATGAAAAAGAAAGAGACACAGCGATATGCAAATAACTGCCTGCACTAACTGTACTGCCACCTGTAGCCCCAACAATTTTAGTATTTTAAAGAAATCCACTTCAAACTTTGCATATCTAATTATATTTACTTTGGAAATGAATATAAAATATTTGAAAATTTCTTAATTGCTTCTTTGCAATTGACTTCTCTCTCTCTCTGTCTTGTATTTCTACAATTTTCCATTTCTGTATTCGCGTATTCGTGCTTATTGTAATTACATTTCGACCACAGGGTAGGGTGCAAGTGACTCCAGGAGCATAAAATAAGGTGAATGCCAAACCCAGTAGTGCTAGTTCTCTTTAGGATAACGGAATTCTAATGAAAAGTAGTAAGGAAGTTTATATATGGGAATGTATTGAGCGATTCAAATTGTGTGCTCGCTTTCGTCTCTTATACAGTTGAGGGTATAGCTCGCCCAGATTGGGGTCACACATAGACCTTAAGGTCCTTGGTGAGGCCAGGTGTTTGTATGGGTACCATATTGCCTTAGAAATTCTGGAGGATCTTTGAAGTTTGGCCAGTAGTTGATTGGGGGCCTCTTGGCTTCGCAAAGGGGTGTGCAGAAGTTTAAATCATATCGCAAATAAGTGTTAACACTTTTTCCAATGCAACCAGCCTCAGTGAAAAACAGAAACATACACAGCACACACGGTCACTCGCTGAGCTTTTTTCACTCCTCTCGTGTTCTCTGTTTCGTAGTTTCGGTTAGGCAAAACAAACGAGTCTGTCTGCCAATTACCTCACACAAGGACACTTCTAAGCGAGCGCTCATCAAACAACTGTCTGCAAATGAGCAGCACACAATAAGTGTCCGCGAAAAGTGACCCATTTTACGCACAATTTAAAAAAATCCTAACGCATTTAATTCACCCAGCCAAGCGACGTTCGTTACACAAAGACACTAACGGGCGCAACACTCACAATCACTCATACATAAGCAAAAGACACTTTGGAAGTTTTCTCTCTGCAAAGCGGTCAGTGAAAAACACGAGAGAAACAGAAACGAAAAATTCGCGCATTGCTTTGAGCAAAAACAGAACTGAAAGTGTTTTTCGCTCCCTCTTTTCGTTTTGTGTGTAACCAAACTGTTTATTGCTAACATGCTGAAAGTGTTGAGTGTTATTTGCGAGCTCTGGTTGAGGGTATTATACTTAACAGAACTTAAGAAGGTTAAGCCGTTTCAAAAACTTCACCAGCATTAAGCACAGTTCCAGTTAAAACATTAAGCAAGAACTTGAAGCTTTGCTAAGTCAACACAACAAACTTGTAGAAGAATATGTTTCTAATTTATTTGGCGACCTTTGTAATGTTTAATTTGTAATGAGTTTGGCTGGCTCGAGGTCGAACAAAGTAGCGTTTCTTCACAATGGATGCCTATACAGCGGAGATATGTTCAAGAAGAGCGAGGCCAAAATATGAGAGTGTATTGGTGTGCGATTTCAAAGCGACACAGCTCTGCTTAGAACTCCCCTCAACGACGGCTGGTCTGCGAATGAAGGCAAAGAGATGTCTGCTTACGCTCATATGCCCGATTTCGGCATGCGGTTGGCTCGTGTGCGTGTAAATAGCCGATTGCGCTCGGCCCCTGGGGGCTATGGAGGAACATCGCTGCTATACAGTACTGTTTCATGGATGTCATTACTAATTTGTAGAAGAATATTTTTGAATCATTGAGTATACCCAGATTAGCTGATAATTTGTTGGTTGCTATTCGATTTTAAACTAGTTCTTAAGAACTGTATAAAAGGTTTATCCATTCATTTTCATTCACAGTAATCTTCGCCCCCCCAGCAATGCCTTAGAAAAGTATAATGGTTGAACATAAGAATAAAGATTTCGATGCCATTTCCCAAATCACAATTGTTGTTTTTTTTTTTTTTTTTTTTTGTTGGAAACACGCATGCCAATTAGCCAATACAGAAACTGTAGTAAACTACACATATCTTGACAAAATTGAATAAAACAAAAGAGAATACAATTTTATAATTTAACACACCTATTTAGAGGCCGACACAATGATCGGCTAAATCATTATCCTGCATTGGTGCTAATTTTATCGTAGGCTAAAACAAATCGCACACATCTCAACAACATCATCTCAAAGCATTTGATTCCAAATCAAAGTCTCTCTATATACACACACATATATAATACATATATATATCAAGAAGTAGATAATACCAAATGTCTAAAATATACCACATAGTTAACTATATATACACATACATACTTATGTTTCGTATAGGTAAACTTGTTAAACCAAATATTTAGAAACCTAATACTTCACTCTATAACGTCCCCAGATGATTTATGTTCCCCAATTCTAAAGACTCTCCAAAGCCCTCTCCGTCTCTTAGGTAATAAACAATCTAGTTATATAGCAGGACCAGCATTAATCAAACAAATTATAAAAATCATATAAGAATCAGGAAACTATATGGATTTTCGGCCTGCCGAACATGTTGCGCCCCAAGCAAAGTGCAATGAAGTGCTAAAAGAAGGAGTACGGCTGTGAAATTTTGTTTGCTTCAAACGCATAACTCAACTGTATATAGCAACGATCAACCGGAAATAACAATATATGGCTTTGTCTATTGAGAAACCAAAAAGAACAAAACTGAATGTACAATTCGAATGCCACAACATCTGACCAATTATGCGAACATATAACTAGAATATACATAGAATATATTTATGCATAGAAACTAATTCGTAAGGACATGACAAATTTTAATTCGATAAACTACAAGTTGAAATACTAAGCGCTTAACAGACCTAAACAAATTTTTAATAAACAAGCAACTTGGCTTTAAAGAACACACACACAAACGAAACCAATTAACTAGCATTAAACTCGGACTTTCTTTTTCTGGAGCATTATTTTTTTACTTACTAGAAAAGTTTTAAATTTCGGCTTAAGCTTTGCCAACTCGAAAAAAGCCTCCCCCCCCAAGTAAACTCTTTTTATAACCGCCGTAGAAACCAGATCACAGGAGTCACAAACCGTAGGAGACGATTCCCTAACTCTTTCAAGGATATTATAAACCAAAACCAAACACACTTTAAAAACTTACCAAAATAATAGAAATCAAATTAAAATCGAAACTTATAAACAAAGAAACTCTCTTAAAACTATCATCAAATTTATGGATCATTTAGCAACACTGAAAAAGAAAAACTTTAAAATCATGTAAGCATATTTCAAAAATATTTCAAAACCAAAAAAAAAAAAACAATTTTAAACCAAATACAAAATATTTTCACAATAGCTTAAACAAGTTTTGTGTGTTAATATGGAGGGACAAGGTGTGGGGGAAGGAAAAAAACTGTCCACGTTGTATGACTGGAAGCAGGTAAGTAGCAGATTCTGCCGGGAAAAGTCTATGGAATTTCCATCCAAAAACGAAACGGGACCAAAACTAAGCTTATGTGACAGAAACTTAGTTCGGTATCAGAATAATAAGAAGTAAATGGCAAGGGGAAATTTCAATATGGACCTTCGATCTTTACATGAGTGTGCTATGCGTGTGCAAAGTCGGCCGAACAAATCTTTCACACAGACAGCACATATATAATTGAGATGAGTAGAAACTACAGAATCCTTAGTACTGTGTATATGCACCGAGTACGGATTCGCTAAGCTCCCTCGATGGTTTTTGCCCGTTGAGGTTGTGGGTTGCTTCGAGTGGCGGTCGATAAGCATGTTCGTTCAAGCGGGGATGACTTTGAGATGCCTCGGCTGAGGAGCCTCAGTTGAGTTTGATGTTGCCTCTCGTCGAGAGCTTCGTGGTACCGCAATTGAAGTTACCTCTCGTCGAGAGCGTTGAGAAGTTGTTGAGGGATTTGTTGTTCAGGTTCACAGACTGAACCCGAATCGATTGTACAGCTGCCGCGGCTGCGAATTGTTGGAGAAAATTGCGAGTTTGAAGTCCGGGGTCACCACTTTAGTGAATGGAAAGTCTATGCATTGTTTCACTTTATAATATTTTTAAGCCACTCAAATTGTGTTCTATAATTTGTTTTCCAACCCGCCTTTTTCTAATAATGCTATTCGAGATGACAAATCATGGGCTGCGATGAGTTATCGATAGATGGCTCGTGATAACGATGATTAGTGTGGCCAGAGCTGCCATAGATCTGTCTTCAAGCACAGAAACTTAGTTATCCACCCTCGCATAAAGTGCAGTTAAAGCTCTTAAAGCATCTTAGCTTTCTAAGCTCAACCGCTAAGCTTTTTAGCTTAATTGATATTCATAAGGGTTGTGCTTAAGCGCTTTATTAAGTTTTTCAAGCAAGTTTGCACACCCTTAAAGCTTTTATAGCTTAAAGCTTTTACAACTGTTTAAGCTTAACGCTAAGTTTATATTTTTGAAATTTATTTTCCTCGAAAATTACAAAATTTAAGTAAAATACGAGAAGGAAACATTTATGTGCCTCTATTATACACTCAAATAGCACTCAAACTTTCAGATACAATGAGCACTCAAGAATATGACAACGAATTTTGAGCACAACAAACTCCTCCGAATGAGTTTCTATTGAATTCAATAGCATTGAATTTAAAATTATGAATACTCAAAACGACTGAGTATGATTGAACGAATGTGCAAAGCCAAATAATTGAATGAGTACCTATAGAATGCAAAACACTCAGTGCTTGCAATTTCAACCTAAGGGAGAGCACAAAAAGTATTTTTGAAGTAAGCAATATAAAAGTTTAATAATCTACCAAACAAAGCTGAGGAAAGATCTCATATACCGATTGAAAAATGAAGTAAGCGTTGTTTTACAGATATTGCGAGCGAACTACATTAAGTTAAGAACGAGAGTATGCTTATCCTTATTAAAAGATCGGAATGTTGCCCATGAACTCGCAGCAAGGCCATTGGAACCACAAAATTAGTAACAGCAAAGCCATAGATCAACTAGATTAGAAGACAATTGTTGTGCTAAGGTCTTTGCTCAGAGCTAAACGTTTTCCATTCCCTGGTGTTACAATGTGTAGCATACTTTTAAAAGCACGACATTTTTTTTTAGGTATTTATAAAAAAAAAAAATTTGTTTACTTAAATAATTCTTACCAGAGGTACACAGAGTATATTAAGTTTGTGCAAAAGTATGTAACAGGCAGAAGGAAGCATCTTCGACCCTATAAAGTATATATATTCTTGATCAGCATCAACAGCCGAGTCGATCTAGCCATGTCCGTCTGTCTGCTTCAATGCTATCTCCTCCGTCAGTTTTAAAGCTATTCTCACCAAACTTTGCACGAAGTCTTTTGGTTCAAATACGTTGCACATTTGCCGGAACCGGCCGGATCGGATGACTATAGCATATAGCTGTCATAGGAAGGATCGGTCGAAAAACTAGTTTTAGTGAGAAAAACTTTTTTGTTTTCAATTTAAACGCCTCCAAACTTCGCATTTCTTAGTTTACAGTGCTTTTCCATGATTCCACCAAATATGGTCGAAATCGGACATCTATATAGTATAGCTGTCATGGAAAAGTAGAGTCTGAAAAGTAGTCTTAGTTTGAAAAACTTTTTTGTTTTCAAAGGAAACGTCCTCAAAATTGGCATGCATTTGTTTTATATGCTCCCACACAATTCTACAAAGTTTGGTCAAAATCGGATGACTATAGTATAGCTGCCATAGGAACGATCGGTCGAAAAACTAGTTCTTGTGAGAAAAACTTTTTTGTGTTTAATGGAAACGTCCCTTACGTTGGCATATATTTATTTTATGTGCTTTTGCACAATTCTACAAAGTTTTGTCAAAATCGGATGACTATAGCTTATACAGGGTGGGTCAAAAGAAGTCATCCGATGTTGTTTGGCTTTCATTTTTTCTAAATAAAAAACGTATATTCTGTCTTTGATTATATTTATTTGAACCTTTAGAATTTTATTGGTCATTTCGAGAAGATGATATCGGCCAAATGGGCGCCGTTACAATTGATTGCCATACGGGCTCGTCTTATGCATTTTTCATCACTTCGGGCAAGAACTCGGGCTGCAGATTCTCGCACTCGTGTCGAATGTTGTCCTTGAGGGAAAAACTTTTTGTTTTAATTGGGATCGCCTCCAAATTTCGTAATTAACAGTTTGTCCAAAAAATGGAGCTTAAATAGCACTTCGGATTTTTGCAGTCCACAATTTTTTATTCTCCGACTGTCCGATTTGAATAGGAATTTGCAAATGGCTTGATGGTATGACAACTTTGAAGCTCTCTGGTGAGATGAGACGGGAGGCCTTCGAATAGTACTGATAATGATTTTAAAATGTTAAATATTTAATGCGATGTTTAGTATATCTGCGATGTTTCCGATATTTGATGTTAATGGTTGGCGGTAAAGATATTTAAAGGGGAGTTCCTTATATTAAAATGCGGTGCTACGATATTGAAAATGATACTATTTGGTGTTTACGATATTAAAAATAATGGTGGGTGGACTTGAAGATATTAAAAAGTATTGTAAGACGGTGTTGAAGGAATACAAAACAGCTAGCGGGGAAAAAGGCCGTGTTTACAGTATTAGAATTATGGAATAATGATAACACCGCCTATATACTAGTACAAGTTCTTTCCATTCAGATACCTAACAACATTTTTTGACCCAACATAGAAGAGTATCAGCTCAAAATCCTTTCCATGACAGTTATAGACGACGGCTATGTAAAAACTTGTCCAATTTTTCACCTTGATTCAAAATCAAGCCCCGGATCAATTGTGATATATAATTTGCATTTTGTTGACTTTCATCCATTTCCAAACAAAAACCAGGAAAACCAATTGCACGAAAACTGTGTTCGCCTGCATGAGCAATAAAATACTTTGGGGCCAAACTGTGTGGAAAAACTGCAACAGCACAAAACAATGACAAAAACCTGGGACGAACGAAGTTTAAGGGAATTTCCAGTGTAAGCGCAAGATAAACACGGCCCCAGGGAGGGAGTGGGGGAGGGGGAGGGGGCGGCGTCCTGTCCGATGTGTGTAAACAAACGCATATGGCATTGGCCGCCGTTGACTATGCTTAAAAGCAACATACAGGCGACATGCCTTCACCTCACACACACACACACACACACACACATAGTTGACTTTTCCGCCATATTCACGAAAAAAAGTTGATCCTTTGCCTAGCAGCGTCAGAGAAGTGTAATTCCCGCAAATAAAACAGAAAACCACAATGCAAACAAATGGAAAAAAATGGAGGGGGACAAGCCAAAAGCAAACACAACAAAAAAAAAAAAAAAATTGTTTAAAAATATTTATGAAAAATATACACAAATTGTTTATGAAGCAAAACCGCAAACGTTTCATTTTGCTGGCTTCAGGGGCAAAAGTTGGCAACCCAAAGGCTTCGGAGCTGCGGAAAATGGAAAAGTCACAAAAGATTTGCGAAATGAAACCACAAAATAATTTAATTATGGAACTGTTTGAGAGGAATACTTGATCAGAATCAACTGGAAAAGTCAAATTGTTAATAAAAGTTTGAGTTCAGCTAATTTAATAGTTTGGCTTGATATCACACACTTATCGCCAGTAAGTCTAAGTGGTCATTCCTATTCGCAGATTTTCTCATCACAACTTTTTCTATAAAAAGGAAAAATGTTGTCAAGCTGCCTTTTTTGAATTTCCAATGAAACGCAAAAGCTGTCGTCACAAACTGGTTAAAAGGTTTGCTCACTGTTGTTGGCAAATTACGCTGCTTGTTCGGTAATTCTGTTATTTTGTTTCTTTGTTTGTTTTAACTGGACGGGAATGTATGACCGCACATTATTCAAAGGACGCCATCGTCTTGCCTCGTTCGCGGGTGGTAAAACAAGCGCGAAAACATAATGAGCTATTCGATAGGCTAACAATCAACAAGGGACGGACAAGGGCAACAAGGGAGTCAAACTCACCACAAGAGGAGTTGAACCTGAAACAGAAATAAGTATGGGGTAGGTAAAAGGTTACAAGAAAGAAGTAATATATATCTGACTGACTGACTGATTCATCAACGGCCAGGTCAAACTTAGTGGGCAAATGTTGCTTGCCGACTTTAGTTTAGGACTGTAGAAAAATTGTGAAATTCAATTCTAAATGACGTGGAACTATACGGGAAAGTTTGTTGTTTCGATTCTAAGCCTGCTTTGTGTAATCTGTGTTGTCTATAAAAATCACTCATGAATTTGTTACACTGAACGAAAATCTCTGGAACTCGATGAAAAACTGAATTTGAAATAAGTTAATCAAGTTGAGAAACGCCAAGTTCACATACGATTTAAGGGGTACGAAAAAAACCATACAATACCAAAAATACTTCAAATCATATATTGTTAAAAAAAACTGGATAAAAACACCAAAAAATTTCTAAAATCACTCAGAAAATAAGCCATAAAAATAGGGGAAAGTTAACTTCGGCTCGTCCGATGTTTTGTATACCCTTGCAGCTTCCATTGAAAACAAAAAAGTTTTTCTAACTAAAACTACTTTTTTGACCTTACTTTTCTATGGGATCTATACTATATAGATGTCTGATTTCGACCAAACTTGGTGAAATCATGGAAAAGCATAATACACTGTTAATTACGAAATTTGGAGGCGATCCCATTTAAAACTAAAAAGTTTTTCTCACTAGAACTTCTTTTTCAACCGATCATTCATACAGCAGCTATATGTTATAGTCATCCGATTTTGACCAAACTTTGTAGAATTGTGTTAAAGTATATAAAATGTGTATATGCCAATGATAAGGACGTTTTCATTAAGAACAAAAAAGTTTTTCTCACTAAGACTAGTTTTTCGACCGATCGTTTCTATGACAGCTATATGCTATTGTCATCCGATCCGGCCTGTTCCGACAAATGTGCAGCGTATTTGTACCAAAAGAGTTCGAGCAAAGTTTGGTGAGGATAGCTTTAAGACTGACGGAGGAGATAGCATAGAAACAGACAGACGGACGGACAGACGGACAAGGCTAAATCAACTCAGCTCGTCATGCTGATCAAGAATATATATACTTTACGTGGTCGGAGATCTGATGACTATAGCATACAGCTGCCATAGGAACGATCGGTCGAAAAACTAGTCTAAGTGAGAAAAACTTTTTTATTTTTAATGCAAACGCCTCCAAAGTACGTATTGCTTAGTTTACTATCCTTTTCCATGATTTCACTAAGATTGGTCGAAATCGGATGACTATAGCATATAGCTCCCATAGGAACGATCGGTCGAAAAACTAGTTCAAGTGAGAAAAACTTTTTTGTTTTTAATGGAAACGTCCTTTTTATTGATTTCTTATTTTATATACTTTAGCACATTCAAGAACTTAAACTATGCGGTAGGGGCTGTGTTCTGCAATAACGGCTCCACACAGAGGACTATTACATGCATCCTAAAGGCGAGAGGAGATATGCTGCGGCTAAATAGCAACCCCAGAAACACGGTAAACGGTGGATTGTGCTCGCTTTGCAACTGGAAGGAGATAGAGGACATGCATCATTTTATCGGAAGATGCCCTATTTTGAAAGAGTTTCGATGTCAATATTTTAAGAAGGAAGTGCTTGAGGCAGAGGAGGTCGTCGCGGCTCTGGATGGAGCCATGGGTTGGGCAAACCTGGCGGATTATATTGAGGGTGCTATAGTATATAGGAGGAGTATAGTAAATGAGGATTTTTAATATACTTAAGTTCATGTACAACAGTTCTATTTTATTCATGTCAAGTTTGTATATTTGTAAAATGTTTTCACTATTATAGTTTTAAGAGCCTGGGATGGCCCCCTTAAGAGTGAAAGATCTGCTATCTCGCGACGAGCGGGGAAGGCAGGTGGTGTAACTCTGAAGGGTAAGTCTTCCTGTAGCTCACTAGGATTAACATAAATGCTATGTATAATTTTTTTTCGATTAAGGCTGACGGCAATTAAGCCATGCCTAAATATGTAAAATGTTCTTATTTTATTTTATTAATAATAAAAAAACCACTACTACTAATACTTTGGCACATTTCTAGAAAGTTTTAGCAAAATCGGATGACTATAGCATATAGCTACAGTATGAAAGATCGGTCAAAAAAGGAGTTCTAGTGAGAAAAACTTTTTTGTTTTCAATGGAAGCTGCAAGGGTATACAAAACTTCGGCCGAGCCGAAGTTAACTTTCCCTATTTTTTTCTCAATTGTCTTCAATAATTTTCCATGACTCTAGATATCGAATACAAGCCTTTACCATATGAAGGGTGATTTTTTAAGAGCTACAGGAAAGCTTTTCAAAAAAAAAAACACATAAAATTCAGAAGAATGCATAAAATCTTTATTTGAATCGATAGTACGGTCCATATAATTTAATGTTTGAAGATTATTTCATGCAAATGTTGACCGTGACTGCGCCTCAAATGGTCCATCCGCTAAGTCCAATTTTTGGCATACTCTTTCCCACATTTCGGCTGGTATCTCACCAATAAATGCTTCAATGTTGTTTTCCAATGCGTCAATTGAAGCGGGCTTGTCTGTATAGACATGAGCTTTAACATAGCCCCACAAAAAATAGTCTAAAGGCGTTAAATCGCACGATCTTGGCGGCCAATTGACCGGTCCCGAACGTGAAATAAAATGTTCACCGAACTCGCCTCTCAATAAGTCCATTGTTGCGCGTGCTGTGTGGCATGTGGCACCGTCTTGTTGAAACCACATGTCATGCAAGTCAAGCTCTTGCATTTTGGGCAAAAAAAAAGTTGGATATCATCTCACGGTAGCGCTCACCATTCACAGTTAAGTTACGATTCGCATCATCTTTGAAGAAGTACGGTCCAATGATGCCACCAGCCCATAAACCGCACCAAACTTCTTCAGCCCGAATAGCCGCTTCAGTGGGTCGTTTAAACTGACCATAAAATGGAAGAAGCGCGCGATTAACTTTCTTAACAGAGCACGCATTTTGATAATAAAATTCAATAATTTGCAAGCGTTCTTCGTTTGTAAGACGATTCATGGTTAAATTATAGACCAAACTGAAGGTGTTTGACAGTGAAACGAAACACGAAACGTGCTTGAGCTGTTTAAACCAGTGTTGCCAAAAAGATAATAGCTAAAATATCACCCTTTATTTCTTAATTGTGTTTTACCTACAACATTTAGTCTTGTCTATGACATCTGGGACGAAGGGATTGTTTCTTAAGTTTCTTGAGTATTATATTGAAATGATGAATGCAAAAACTGTATTCGAGTGTGCATTTTATCTCAAATTTGTAATCTGTAGACTGCAATTAAGTAGTCTTCATTTTTGCTTGTTGCTTTTCGAACTATGGATCTAAGGCCGAAAATCAAAATGAGATTTTAATGTCTTTACTCTACGAATTCAGGGAACAGAATGTATAACAAGTTTCCTGTTCGACATAAGGTCTGTTTTATTCGTCCTAAACTCCTTTTTTTCTCTATTTATGTGTCAGTATGTACAAGTGTGGCCGGAGTGGCTTAGCAGTTAGTGTGCGCGACTGCTGAGCATGAGGTCGTGGGTTCGATCCCGCCTCGGAACATCTAAAGAAAAGTTTTTTTCTTTGAATAAAACTTTACACCCGGCCTCACCTCTTGCTGTTGGCGCCAGCATTGCAGTAATTAGCCATGAAAAGCCTCTCAAAAACTGCCGTTCGGATTCGGCGTTAATCTGTAGGTCCCTTTCTCTTGTGTTAAATTAGAAGCGCACAAGCCAAGAGATTGAGAGAGGCTCGGCTTTGGCCCCTTGGGGCTGTTGTCATTTTGACAAGCCGATTTTACTTTTACTATGTACAAGTGACGCTCTACAGGCTTAAATTTGAGTTTAAGCTTTTAGGCTGACGCTACCAACTGGGAAAGCTTAAAGCTTTACATAATTATTATTGCACACATTTTACAACTTGCACCCAGGCTTTCCCATAAGTTATTTTTGTTTGTAGTTATTTTGTTGCTGTTTTGGACAACTTTTGGTGATAATGTCACATGGCAGCCGCATATTAACTTGGTCGTAAAGACAAAACTACAACAAAATGGCTAACTAGTTGCTAACTAATTACCCAGAAGAAAAAAAAACCAAAAAGCAGGGAAGGGAGAACACCGTTTGCCAGAACACCTTAGCCGAAACTCCGCTCCACCACTTGATGGAGGCGTTGGCCCACTTAAGTACAAGTAAGAAAACTTTTGGCCAAGAAAATTGTGGCAGCCAAAAACATAGAAAAAGCAATGAACTGTGCAAAGAGACAGCAAACATTTTCGGTAGGAACATGAAAACTTTCCAGTCATCGTCCACACACAACACACAATTGTAAAATGTTTTTTAATTTGGCCAAAATACTTGGCAATAGTCACGACGACGAGGACGACGACGAGCGAAAGGCAAAAACTTATGGGGGCCAAGAACAGTTCTGACGCCTCATAAGTAAGTGTATGGAGATGGGTGTCAAGTTTTGTGGGTGTCCACTGCCGCACATAGTAAGCACACGAAACGAGCGAGCGGAAAGGGTTCGACTAGATGAATGGGCTGCATAGGAGTTCAGGGAGTATAAATGCTATAAGGAGTATAGGAGCCAACAAATGCGTTGAAGTTTTCGTTTAAGTAAACACTTGGTCGAAAGAAGTTCAAGTTTGCCCACACTAATATACCCCGACTACCCTCTGTTTTTTTTTTTTGACCCTGCAAATCGCCAAATAAAACTGACTCCATAGTTTCGGTGGGTACGGGGGCTGGCGGAATGCCCTCGCTTGGTGGCTACCAAAAGTTAACAACGGTGTCTGGCCAGGCAGCATGACATGTAGCAAGTTTCTGCTATAATAATAAAAATTGCACGTTACGCTTGGCTCGGTCAAGGAGAAGCACCAGCCGGAGCCGAAACCCGAGCCGGAGCCGGACCAGCCGGAACTGCACAGCTGGACAAGGCATATCAAAAAATATGTACGCCGGCTAACGGGCCAGAAGAGAGGTCTCTGCGTCTGCTGCTGCTGCTGCTCCTAATGTTTATGTATAAACTACTGTCCGGTGTGTTGGAGTTTTTGCTGAAAGTTTTGCGTTGTTATTTCAAGTTAATGAAAATGTAAGACGCGGGCCATGTGGGCGGCGGCGGCGGGATGCGCCGGTCAGCATTGCCAGCACTTAGAATGCAACAACAGCATTGCCAGTCCCCAATAAATCGACCGGCTTAGTCTGTGCAATTTTCATATAAACAAATCTAAAAGTTATCTAAGCGTAACTGAACTCGATTTACAGCTGAAACATAAACTTTCCCTGCTAATAAAAACACAAATATATTTCATTGGTTTCTTTTTTTTGCTGTCTGGCTTTGTGTATTTAATTGGCATTGGCTGGTTGTATGTGGCAAATGCGCTGAGTTGAAATACCAAAAACATAATCCCACTTTCGTCAACCGTGAACAGAACATAAAGCTCGCTGTCGGTTAATAAAACTCGGTTCTTAAGCTGGAACCATTAGGGGTTCCTTTTTTATTGACTTTCGGTTACGTTTTGAGTATTTTGGTTTTGCTGTTTCTATTGGCAACTACTCGTGTAACTTAACCCTCATCTTTCTTCAGTTTACTGGTCATTTCTATATTCACTCTGCGACATTGAGACTGCAGTTAGAGCGTTTTACCAAGTTGTATACTCTGCTTTTGAAACTCATGTTTGATGAGGTTAAGTTGACGCCATCAACTAAACTTCCTTGGTTCATACAGCACTTGTCGTACCTTAAAAACAAGAAATCCCGACTCTTTAAAAATATCAGAAAACTGGTTCCTCGATCGACTTTGCGCTCTATTCTTCTGCTCGTTCTGAATTTCACACCATTAATAGCCGCTGTTACGCAGATTACCTCTCACAATGCAGGATCAATTCCCGTAATGATCCAAAGCAATTCTACTCATTCGTTAACTCTGAACCAGCGATGTTCAAGAAGAGCGAGACCAAAAAGTGAGAGTGCCCAGCTTTGAACTGCCCTGTTTGACGTCTGGGCATCGAATGCATGCAAAGAGAGCGCTGCTTACGCCCATATGCCCGACTTCGGCATGTGCTCGGTTGTGCTCGACCCCTGGGGGCTATGAAGGAACATCGCTGCTCTAAACGCAAGTCGAACTTTTCCCATGTGAACAAAACCATCGTTAGTAAACTGTACCTAAGCTGGTGTAAGCTCTGGTTCACTTTAGTCTTAGGCCTGTTTTCTCAAGTTCCAGTTTGTGAAATCTTATGCTCAAAATGAGCAGTAAATACTCGCCAAGTCCACCTAGAATTGCCAAAACAGGAACATGAAAAAACGGCCTGTTGAATAAACAACACAGGCAACAGATATTAAAAAACACGTATCTTAAAAACTCCTAAACGAACAACAATAGATCTTAATATAAGTTGCTATTCCGAGGCAATTTTGTACATCACTTTTTTAGATACTCACACCCGCACAAGACATTTCACTATCATTTTGGTCATTCGAGCCGGGTATGAGCCAAAATGGCTATATGATTCAAAGTAATGAATGAAGAATGAATGTTGTATAAATATCAAATCATTTCCTCTGAAAGGTGGCTGTTTAATGTTCGTCTGGAAGGTCAAAAAGGAACTATTCGGTATATAACAATAATATAATCTCAACTAATTTAAAACTCTGAGTGTTTGAAAAAAAGAACTGTTTATTTTACTTCCTCTTCCTTTTCCTAAAACAATTTATTAAAATATTTTCATCTTAAACTGAAATGATACAAAATTCTTCTTGCTTGCGGGCATTAGCCACCCACCAATTTCACTTCTAAGCAGCAGCAAGATAGTCACGCAGTGTCAGGCACTAAAAAATTATGCTAACAAATGCGAATTTTCAATGACTTTCCACAATTAGCCGCCACAAAAACCCATCCAACCAGCCAACCGACCAAACTTTAAGTGCAAATGGCGTGCAGATACGCACGCTCCGAAATGAAGCTTTAGAGATTGTCACGCTTTATGATTATGACTACGAGTATTATGTTAGTGGCGGCCATTTTCAAAGCTTAAAAGTTGCTACCGCTATCTCTACTCACACCAGGCCCAGTCATTCCCGCACACACACACACACACACACACACTCGCAACGGAAACGGAAGCTGTGCTAATAAAGAAGCTGCTTTGGAAAATTGATCGTCTAGTGCAATCTGCTTGGCAGTGCAAATCAATTATTTGACGATTATCTGGCCATTCGATTCCACATCAACGGACACATTGTTCATAGACTGTCACTGGAGCAGGTGGTGGTGGGAAGGTGGGGGGAGGAGGGCAGAAGTGCTGTCAAACTGAAATTGCATTTTCAGTTAATTATTTAATGGCCAAACAGCTTGAAGGGCTTATAAGCAAAAAGTACCAGAACCGAGGGCAGAATGTCAACTAGCGAAATTTGAAACAATCAAAGAGAAAACCAAGGCACTTGGTTGCGAGTCCGGAAGGCATGTCAGTCAGGTGAAGATGCCTCTTTAAATGAACATATTTGTTACTTCAAAGAAGCACACGTACAGGTATAAATATTATTGATTTTGTTTTTAATTTTAAGTTCTTGTTTTAACACATAAAAGTCTTAACTCAAAACTTCTCTTCATTATAAATAATTATATGTGACTCTTTATGGAGTAAGCTTGTCCCATTTTTGCTCTATTACCAATTTGAGCACTTTTGCTGCCCCTAACTGACAGCAAACACGTTAGCGTATAGGATACCCCAGAGACCCTAACTTGGAGTGTGATCAGCTGAGCTGACTATCTTGCTGCTGCTTAGAAGTGAAATTGGTGGGTGGGTAATGCCCGCAAGCAAGAAGAATTTTGTATCATTTCAGTTTAAGATGAAAATATTTTAATAAATTGTTTTAGGAAAAGGAAGAGGAAGTAAAATAAACAGTTCTTTTTTTCAAACACTCAGAAAACCCAGTACATAATTCTTAGTTTTTTTTAGTTTTAAAGTAGTTGATTTAATATTATTGGTAAATACTGAATAGTTCCTTTTTTGACCTTCCAGACGAACATTAAACACCGACCTTTGAAAGAAAATGATTTGATATTTATACAACATTCATTCTTCATTCATTACTTTGAATCATATAGCCATTTTGGCTCATTCCCGGCTCGAATGACCAAAATGATAGTGAAATGTCTTGTGCGGGTGTGAGTATCTAAAAAAGTGATGTACAAAATTGCCTCGGAATAGCAACTTTATATTAAGATCTATTGTTGTTCGTTTAGGAGTTTTTAAGATACGTGTTTTTTAATATCTGTTGCCTGTGTTGTTTATTCAACAGGCCGTTTTTTCATGTTCCTGTTTTGGCAATTCTAGGTGGACTTGGCGAGTATTTACTGCTCATTTTGATCATGAGATTTCACAAACTGGAACTTGAGAAAACAGGCCTAAGACTAAAGTGAACCAGAGCTTACACCAGCCAGGAACAATGGAAGAATCGAACCAAAGAACATAGCCAAAACATAGACCAATAAGCTAATTTATCAACACCCCATCAGCTAAGTGTTTAAGCTTGTTGGGAATCTCAAGGAAAGTCCAAAAGATTAATTATTTTACATTTTCCATTGCCCACACTTGAGATGGAGATCTATCTATAGTCTTCACCATCGATAGTCAGCGTTATTTTTTCTAAACCATCGATAGCTATCGATAGTTTTCAATGGTATGCTATTTTCTATAAGTTTGCCTAAAAATAGAAAAGTGTCAAGTTTGAAATTAAAAAAGAGGGGAAAGTTAACTTCGGCTCGGCCGAAGTTTTGTATACCCTTGCAGCTTCCATTGAAAACAAAAAAGTTTTTCTAACTTCGACTACTTTTTGGACCTTACTTTTCTATGGGATTAATACTATATAGATGTCTGATTTCGACCAAACTTCGCGAAATCATGGATAGCGTAATACACTGTTCATTACGAAATTTGGAGGCGATCCCATTTAAAACAAAAAAGTTTTTCTCACTAGAACTTCTTTTTCGTCCGATCGTTCCTATGGGGGCTATATGCTATAGTCATCCGATTTCGACCAAACTTTGTAGAATTGTGTAAAAGTATATAAAATAAGTGTATGCCAATGATAAGGACGTTTTCATTAAACAAAAAAGTTTTTCTAACTAGAACTAGTTTTTCGACTGATCGTTTCTATGGCAGCTATATGCTATAGTCATCCGATTTCGACCAAACTTAGTGAAATCATGGGAAAGGATAGTAAGCTAAGAAATACGTACTTTGGAGGCGTTTTCATTAAAAACAAAAAAGTTTTTCTCACTAAGACTAGTTTTTCGACCGATCGTTCCTATGACAGCTATACGCTATAGTCATCCGATCCAGCCGGTTCCGACAAATGTGCAGCGCATATGTACCAAAAGACTTCGTGCAAAGTTTGGTGAGGATAGCTTTAAAACTGACGGAGGAGATAGCATAGAAACAGACAGACGGACGGACGGACAGACAGACAGACGGACAAGGCTAAATCAACTCAGCTCGTCATGCTGATCAAGAATATATTTACTTTACGTGGTCGGAGATGCTTCCTTCAATGCGTTACAAACTTCCGCACAATTTTATAATACCCTCTGCAAGGGCATAAAAACGTAACTTATATTCCACAGGGGTTTAGCGACCTGTTTTTAGTTTTAGTCAAAGTGTTTGTTAGCCCTCTCAAGGTGAAAGATGAATGAAGTTCAATAACCAACAGAAATCAATAAAGATTTGAAACATATGTACACAGCAGATAACGGATACTCAAACAAACTGTTTCGTCCGACTCCCTGCAAGACTCATCAAAGAGATTTTTAATCGCTTTCCACACCAACAGCCATTAGCAATTGCCTATATATGCCACGCAGTAGCCGGGAATTGCGGCTCGTGAATATAAAAGGGGGATCATGAAGTTGTGCAAAAGTATGTAACAGGAAGAAGGAAGCATTTGCGACCCAATAAAGTATATATACTCTTGATCAGCATTAACAGCCGAGTCGATTTAGCCATGTTCGTATGTCCGTCTGTCTGTCCGTCCGTCTGTCCGTCCGTCTGTCCGTATGAACGCATCGATCTCAGAGACTATAAGAGATAGAGCTATAATTATATTCGAAAAAACGGAAAACTAGTAAAACATAACAATTCTCCAGACACGTTTACAAAAAATAGTAATTTCCTCAATTCAACAATTCTGGAGATCAACTGGGGGCCGTGATTTTCTCCTTCTGGGTCGTGAATACCCTAAATATGTTTAGAATATTTTTCCAAAGTTTCAAGTCAATCGGAATATAAGTCTATGAGAGAGGCCATTTACTTGAAACTTCTATTGCGATTTCTTAAAACATAGAAGCATGAGTTTTTTCTTTGCTCAAAAATAATTTAGTTGTTGAACCACGAGAAATACTGACCTATCTACAGACATAATCTGTGTTTTTGAGGTAAGATAAATTTACTTATATCATCCCCGGAAACCAGCTCCGATTGGTTGAAAAATCAACATTTTTGGCTAAAAATTTGACCAAAAATTATGTAATGTTGCTCTTTCTTATGTTAAAAGGTTTGAATTACTTCGATTACTCTAGTTTACAAGCGGCAAAATAAGTTTTGTACAAATTTTTTACTGGTGAAAATTGAACTTAAAGTCTAGCTTTTGTCCAAAAACTAATAAATCTAAAGCAGAGTTTCTAATATTTATAACCCACAATAGCTAAGAAATCCACCAACGGATTAAAAAGTGGTGTAGAAATATGGAATTCAACTACTCTTTAAGAAAATATGTCCATCTTTAAATCAACATTAAAAACTTAAAATGTACATTATTTTTTCTCGAACTTCTTTTCTTCCGAACCAAGAAACTAGCTTCTTAGTGATTTCTCGGAAACGGAACCACCAACAATTTTTTTAACTTAACTTTTCAACTCAGCGGGCGGTTTTACATATAAAATGATCGGGGTCGAAAATAATGTAAGCTTGTGTAAATATATTTCACAAATATTACAGAAAAAGGCTTTTTTCGTCAGTCCATTTAATGGAAAGTAAATGTTCCAATGTGGTCGGGTGTAATACATGTGTCGTTATTGTGTGTGACTTCTGTGCAAGAGGCCGTCGTTTCGATCTTGCCTCCGGACAACTAATGACAAAGTTTTTCTTTAACAAACTTACACACCCGGTCACCTTCACCAGTTGTTGGCGACAGCTGTGAAGTAACTAGCCATGAAAAAGCTTCACTAACATGGCCGTTCGGACTCGGCGTTAAACTGAAGATGGAAGCACACAAGCCAAGAGATTGAGAGGAACTCGGTTTGTCTCCTTGGGGCTGTAAAGTCAAGTATTATTTTATAAAATTATTCCTGCTTTCAAAATAAAGCTTTAGTTCAAAATTTTCTAATTTTATTTGATATTAGAATACATTTAAAAAGTTAAACACACGCTTTGGACTACAATTAGAATGTGTGAATTTTTCTTAGAGTTTGAAGCTTTAAAAAAATATCGAAAAACTAACGATAGTGTTGGACTACCATCGATGGCGTCTCGATGGTGTCAAACCATCGTTAGTGACGTTAGTGCCATCGACAGATCTCCACCTCTAGCCTACATTTTGCTCCTTCGAGCCGGATAACAAAGTCTTTTTTAATCAATCCAATAAATTTTGAGCTTCAATAAGAAATCTTGAAACATTCATCCAATTGTACCATAACTCAATCTACAATCACTTTGGTAATTCGAGTCGGATATAAGAGTCACTTTGTTATTCAAACAAAAAAAATTATTCTTGAATTAGTCTTTAAACAAGTCTTTAAACTCTTATTCCATTTTAAGTACGATCACATTCTACAATTATTTTGGACCTTCGAGCCGGATGTCAAAGTCAAAGTTCAATTTTTATTCAATCCCAAAGATTTTGCACTTGAAAAATAAGCCTTGAAACTTGTATCTCATTGTGAGAAAGCAGAAAGCTTGATTTATGAATATCTTATCCCGTTTATACCAGAACTATGAGTGCTCCTTTATTTTTTTTTTTTTTTTTGGTAAATCCTTTTGGGTATTCCCCATATTGTCATACTTTGTGCATAATTATGTAATAAATATAATTTCCATGGAGAGCGTGCAGACGACGACGACGACGACGACGACGGGGATGATGATGAAGCAGGACACAAAGTCGCGTGGAGTTTGTTTCTCGGGTCAATGGCAACATGTGTGTGTGTGTGTGTGTGTGTGAGTGTGCATTATATATAATTTATTATTAAAAAGGCTTAATGACAAAACTTTTAGCATTTTATACAAAATACAAATTACGGAATATGCACGCCAAACAAATTTTCAGGGAGGAGGCGCTTGGGGTAGACAAGGGTGAGTCACCAGGCACAAAAGTTGTGCATTTCTGATGGCTTAGCTAATTTAAATGTGCATAAAGTGCTGATACTAATAACTTTACAAAAAAGTTTAAAAAAAAAACAATAGAGAGTGCCCAAATAAAGCCAGTATAACTTCAATTATCCAATCCTACATGGGAGATTTCTAGTTGCCTCTTTCTGGTGGTTAAGGATTTTCCAAATATTGGTGGCAAGGCATAAGGCTTTGTGCTGGTCACTTGCACGCACACATGCATAAGTGGAAGGCTTTCCCTTTGTCATTTGTAGATGGGTTTTGCGGTTATGAAGAAGGGTCGGGGGGTGTCCACTTGGCTAAATGAGAAAAACAATTGAGTGGCCCTTTTAGCCAAACTGACCAGCTGAGCGCCTGTCACTGCAATGCAGGTGGAAACCGAAGAATGCAGAATGCACTTCTGTTTTCAGTTCATTTTCCATGCAATTGCATGGCAGACGGGTGGGTGGGTGGTGAGCATATGGTTACTATGGCAATACTGGTAGAAAGCAGATGGTGCATTTTGCAGTGGTTTAATTTGATGTCATCCTAAAAGCAGGCAATACCATGTTTATCGAAATCAAAAATGATTTTTGCAGTCAGGATTTCCTTCTCACATTTACAAATATTTTGCAATATAAAATCTGCTCTTAGTCTTAGGAAGAAATGGTACATTACACCATAGAGAATTATATCCCAACAGTCTTGAAAACACTTTTTAAACAATGAAATGGAAGATCTTCTTATTAAACTAACTAATTTGTTTATAAAATGTTTGAAATATAAAATATTTTAAAATAGATAACGGATGACACTATTTGGAATTCAACTTATAAGCTTAGGCATAGGCAATGCCATGGTTTCCTTCCTGGGGTAATTTTGAGTTGCGCCGGCAGCTTTAGGCTGCTGCAGCACAATCATTATCGTAATCATAGCCAGATTCAACACTAAAACAGGCTCTAAAGGCTGCGGATTCTGACGTTAAAATGGTGTGGACATGAGCGGTCTAACATATTGTGGAAACGGCATACTGAGAGGTTTCGCCGACACAGCTGGGGCAGATGCCGGACTTCTTTGAATCCACTTTTTTAATTTGTTGCTCAATTGTAGAAAGTACCTTGCAGTATTAAGAAACATGTTTCAAATCAAGTTTAAGCCATAAGTTTATTCATCCATATAAGTCATTTTATTTGGTATCATCCTCTATTCTTTGCCAACTATAGTTTAAGACGGAGCATGTTAAAAAAATTCCCTAAATTTATCTGCCAATCGGAAAAAATCGCGAAATTAACTGGTTTATAGACCATTGTATTTCCTATTTTACTACATTTACAATTTTTTTTCTATCTTCGCGCTTTTAGAAATTATATAAGTTATAGAATAGAATTACAATGACAGCAAAGTGATTCAAATCTTAAGAAATGGTTACCCATGAACAACTTTCAGTTCAAATTACTAAAAATTCCGAAAACAGATTTGTGTTCAGCACAAAAAGTATCATTTAGAATCACCATCAACTTTTTAAAATGGTGGATAAAGTCTTATTTTGTTGTAATTTTACTTTCGCTTTGAACACTGCTAGCTGAGTGATTTCTCAAACTGACCAATAGAAGGCGCCTCTTTTGTAACGACTTTAGTGAACCAAAAGTCAGTGTTTTGTCCCACTAATATTATTAATTTAACGGGTGACAACTAAAAATCTGCACAAACTTTAAGAGAGCCCGCCCTTAGGTGAGCTTTTCATAAAACATTTCATTCTCTTTGTTCTCCTGTCAACACGTTTTTATGCCCACCTGACAAGAACGTCTTCGTGATCGCGTTGTAAAATTCTACGACATGCACGCTAACAAAGGTAAGGTGTTTACAGTACACCATTTTACCCAAAAGAGCAAGTCCAAAGGTACTATTTAAAGTATTTGGCATCGATAAATAATAAAAAGAGAAGTTGGAAGTGGTCGGAAAGCAAACATTAGGACCGGGCAATCTGTCAGAAAGCAAACCCAACTTTTTAACAACATAGACAACATAAGTCAACGAGATGCAGCCAGAAAATCTAATTGCAGCCAACAACACATCAGTAAAGTGCTTAAAAATAATAATATTGTTGCCAGACGTAAGGAGCACCGTGTTACACACCTGACCAAATACAATATAGTGGCAAACTCTTTGTTTTAGACAATAAAAGTTATTTTGGTCTGAGTCGCAGCTATGTACCGGGAAATAGAGTTTTTACACCTCCAATGTATCATAAACACTTGCTTATGTGAAATATAAGTAAGCAAAAGTTTGAGCCCAAAGTTGTGCTTTACATTGTGATCTCTGAGAGGGGCATATCGAAGCCGTGGTTCAAGTGGCATTGCAGTCAACAAGGAAGTGTACATAAACGAGTGTTTAAAGAAGGTTTTCATTCTTTTTTAAAGGGAAAATCATTCCGAAAATAATTGTTTTCTGGGCTGACAAAGCTTCTTCTCATTACGCTAAAATGACGACGGGTTTCCTGAGCAGCAAAGACATCCCTTTTGTACCAAAAAAACGGAACCCAACAAACATGCCGCAATGACCTCCAATTAAAGATTTTTTTGAAAGTCTGAGTACTGCATTTTACAAAAACAACTGAAAGGCCAAAAATATCAAAAAACTGATCAGCAGGATTCGCTTATGTATCCGGAAATACGACCCCAAGGTCGTACAGGCCGTCTGGGGAGACATTTTCCGGAAGCTAAGTCTAGTGGCTGATAACGATCCTTTCGACAAAATCCATTGATGCAATTCTTTTGTATATGTAGTCATAAATAAACTGTAAAGTTTCCATAAAGATCCGTTGAGAATTGTGGATATGGCGGCATTTTAAAGTTTGTGCAGATTCTTAGTTGTCACCCGTTAATTATTTAAATAGTTTGATATAAATTATCGAGAGAAACCGGCCCGAGCGCTGGCTTGCGTTCGCTTGTTTTGCACAACTAAATCTCGGAGATAAGAGATGTTTAGGCTTCGTGATAGTGTGACCATACCGCAGAGTAACGATAGTCGTTCGCCGTGAGCAGAGCGCAACTAAGAAACGATGATCAGAATCTACGGATCGCCGGAGCACAGACCACAAGCACAAATTGATTTACTATTAATAAAATAATTGTTGGGAGAAAGAACAAAACTTTTAACAGAGGGTGCTTACAAAAGTATACGTATTATGTCCAACCTTAGATCTAAGTCCGAAGGATCAACATATTGTGCGAAAATTTACAGGAAGTAAGAAACAGAATCTGTTGGGAACCAGCGTACAAAACAAAGGGGGTTTTTAGTTGAGCAAACAAAAAACGTCGTCAATATATAAAACTAAAAAAAAGATTATATAAAATGTGAAAGCAAAGCTAAATACTCTGAAAGTTTTGTGACCACTGACTAAATTTTGTGACCAATGACTTAATATATAGTTATGTCGTGTCGGGTATTATAAAAACTAAAAAATTTTTATGGACTACAAGAAGTGACCGTCGATTTTCGCGGTTCCGACTGTGCAGTGTGCAGCTTAAGATGACTCTGTGCAAAATTTCGTCGAAAGCTTTAAACCTGAGGGACTAGTTTGCGTGAAACAGACAGACGACAGACGGACACGAAAAGCTCAATCCAGCCCGATGATAAGAAATATATCTTTATGTGGTCGGGTATTCTTTCTAGGGGTCCAAACTTGAGCAAAACTTTATTCACTTTCAAGGTATAACAAAAATTGAAGCTGGGTCGGGAGGGGCATTGATTTTCATCGGGGTTCTCGCAGGGATCCCTCCCCGCGCCAATCTAGTTGGAGTTCACGCGCGAAATAGGACACCATTGCAACCGCATGGGCTTAGTTCAAGGACAGCTTAAGCTTTCTCGCTCCAATCACGCTAAGAAAGGAAGCGATGGTGGCATTCCCATTGCAACACAAGGAGGCAACGATTTGGAGTTGAAGCTAGCTACATGTTGTTTTTGCCAGACTAGTCGTGCATATTAGCGAATTCGTGTTAATTCTTTTTTACAGAGCCTATAACTCTAAGAACGAGATGGCTGATAACAAGGAACTTGGGTCTATCACTAAGTGATTATACTTAATTGAGGACCACGGCGATTCCGTACTTATATCGGATGAGCACATGTTCTCGAATTTGGGACTTCTTTGTCGCCGCAAGTCAATATGTCATCTCTTAATCTATGCCGTTGTAATCATAGGTAAGTACATTACAACGGGATGGCTTGGCCCAAACTGTCGACTTGGTCCCTTTTCCAGTCGTTTTAATAGATCACCATTTGCCTTTGGGACCAAATTATTGAAAAATTAAAAATAAAGGTCATCATGGACCTAAAAACCTTTATTTGCGTTTAATTTACTTTTTCTAGCTGCCCCACTTGGATCTTTCCACGGCGATATTCTGCACCGTGAGTTTGCACTATGCCAGGCGTCTCTCCTTCAGAGCTACTTTCCCCCATACAAGCCTCGATTTGGATTCTTTAAATACGACTAGCAAGGGTTAACCTTAAACTGTCGAACCCTGGTTGCTTCACTGCAGCGTCTTGTAACTCACATAAAGCAATTGTAGCAACCGTTTATGAAACTATTGACGAAATAATTAGCAGAGATTTCACACACTTTCCGCAAGTATCCCCTTACCAAGCTTTAAAATTCTAAATTTTCCGCTTATTCAACTTTCTAACAAAAAAAAATGTTAAATTTTCCAATCTTCCTTATCCATGTGAGGATGGAGCAATAATTGGACATACCTGGGGCACTTCTCTATAAACTAAAGTCTGATCTAAATTAAGCTCAAATATTTCATGCATAACTTCCAAAAATTTTTCATGAACGAAATAGCAATTTAAGTTTTTGTCAGTCCTCTTCTTTTTCTACTTTATTTTTGGCTTTCAATTCCCTTTGCATTTGGCCTTTTGATTTATGCATGTAAAACTTAACCCCTAAAAGTATGCCACATGCAATTTTTTCCAACTTCTGGTGTCCATTTGTCAAGAAATAAAATTTGTTGCTGCCATTAGGCGGCTGTGACAGCATCACACATGCTGGCCTGGCCATAATTGGGATTCCCCTCGCTCTCATTCATTCATCTGCCACACTATTTCAATCATGTCTGAGACCCAATTTGATTTCCACCCAGCAGACTGGGTCAATTATGAAACTAGGTTTCGCTTTAATGATCTGTTTAAAGGTTGCAAATGTTAAATCAGCGACAGTTGCCACACACAAAGCCGTACGTAGAGGAACAGAACAAAAGCGAGGAACCACCCGCAGCAGCAGCAGCATCAGCATCAGCACATAACTCCTCCCGCGCAGCCTTCATCAACATTATTGTTGTCAACGTCATGCAGCGTGACTATGACATTAGTTGTGCCAAGTGAGGAAGGGGTGGCGGAAGGGGAGAGGGAAAGGGTAAGTGTGCACGGCAAAAGGGCAAATGTGGGAGGAGGCTGGGCGTGCCGGCGGCACCAGACACTTGTGTACAAACAATGGCCAAGGCAAGTGGTCTGTTTTTTTTTTTTTCATATGCCCGGCGAGGGAGGTGTCTTTGGATTTGCCTAGCCTTGCCCTGTTGGGATCCAAGGTGTGTTTGGTTAGTTTAAGGCTTTCAAGTGTTCAATGTGGTGAAAAGTCAGGTCTGAGAGTACACTAGTAGGTTGGAATAGGAGGAGCTAATTGAGAAGGCAAAACTCACATTTTAAACTCCCACCAGTCTGCTCTTTTATATCGACCATATTCAGACAAGGGACTTGAGAATTTTAAGAGTTATCCACCTTTTGCCTCTTATTTCGCAATCAAACAAAGGGATTTGCATCTTTAGTGAGGCTGACAGCAGAGCTAAACAGCACGCCACCCCATGAGAGACTGATTGTCGTAGCTCTTGATCTCTGCACAGCTTTTGATATGGTCAGCCACACAATCCTTATCCAGCACCTTTTCAACAGCAGTCTGCCTTACCCGCTAAAGAGATGACTCGCTAACTAGCTCTTTGGTAGACAAGCCCATGTGGATTTTCCTGGGAAATACATAACGCTGTAGCCGTAATCTGACCATCAGGAACTTCCGACAGGAACCTGAGCTCATCCGCCTCCAAGTTCTCTGCTACTCTCTTTACAACATGGATAAAAGAAGTGTCAAAAAGGTTCTAGATAACCACATTATTAGTCACAGGATCCCCAGTCTCTTTTAACACTCCAGGGTTCCGCGAAGGTGAGCAGTAAGAACAAAGCCCTGAAGGCTATTGCTGCGAGTACTTGGGGGAAAGAAAAGGGGAACCATTATCACAACTCACAAGACAATCAGAAGATCAATGATCAAAGTCCCCGTCTATTGATGATACCCAATGGCGAAACCTCCAACTAGCACAAAAAGCTGTGCGGAAAGTAGACACTGCATGTCTCACTATCAAATACCAAGACTGCAGATCCAGCAGAGAAGTTCCTCCCTCGATGGATCGTCAAGGAAAAAGCTGGCCAAGCTTCTCTCTGAAGTAATTTTTTGAATGTGCAAATAAACATGATCCGATTCGAAGGAGACAGAATAGTTTAGACCAGCGATGTTCATGCCTGGCCGTAAGTGTGCGAACAAACTTCGCAAGCTTTGAGGCTTGGCCCAAGAGAGTAAACAGTTTATTTTCGGCTTATAACATGGTTTTTAATGCCAACTGAACCGCGTCCTTTATTTTGCCAAGTCTAAAGCTTAAAGACCCTTCTTAAGGGGAAATATACACCTTTCTTTAAGTTTGAGGTCTAAGAACACCTGGTGAAAACGGCAAGGTAAACAACTATGAACTTCTAAATTATAGAATCTATTTTAATAATCTTTCTGGTTTTTTGCTTTCTGATAGTTTTTCAAGACACGCCAGTGGGTACCGTGTATAAAGATTTTTTGAAGGCACTTCCAGGGATACGCGATATCTCGAAATATTTTCAATATTTTTTAACAAACAAAAATTTAACATATTTTTAAATGTGTTTACTTTCATTTAGTTGAAACTCCGATCCGAAATTTAATATAGTTTTCCTACAAAACAAGAAAGATAGTCGGTCAAGCCCGACTATAACATACTCGGTACCTGTGAAATGCTGCCCATAATTGTTTGTTTTCCTTATAACTAGACATCGGATTTTAGGTTTTTTTTTGTTTGTGGTCCAAAAAATTCGAAATTTTGGCGTTTGACTAATATAAATATTGGCAATTTTTTAAGATGATCATATCCAAATTATGCTTTTTTTTAGGTAAAAGCATATGCTAAAATAGGTCAAAAATAGGTCAAAATAGGTCAAATTAGGTCTCAATTTAGGTCAAAATATGTCAACATATTTTTTTCATATATGAGATTTTTTGATTTGTGTGTAAGTATATGGCACATATGTGTGGCTGGTAAAATTAATTATAATTTAATTTACAATATATAATTATAAGTTTTTCCATGGTATCAGGAAAGGATGGACGCACAGTCTCCGCAATCCTATGGAGCGCGTGATCCAAACAAATAACATGAATCATGTTGGGATACTTTTAGATGCTTTCCAGCCTTAATCATATATGCAGCTGCATCCGTTAGTAGCATAAGTACGTTTTCTTCAATGTCATTCGGCCACAAATTCCTCAGGGCATTATTTACAAATCTTGAAATTGAACCACTGTTAACGTTTTCTATCTCCTTACTAGCAACTAGATATGGTCTTGTGGGAGTTAAATCATTAAGACTTACAACTATAAGATTGGCTATAAACTTCCCGGCTTTATCAGTGGTTTCATTTTTTATTTGTTTTCGGCATCTTTACTTGCTGCTTTATGAAGGCCACAAAAATGACCGACGATGTTTATACATTTAATTAGCAAAGTTATATTGCAGACGCCTACTTGGGAGCATATATTCACTCTCGGAATATGTAAAAGCATATGACATATTCCAAAATAGGTCAAAATAGGTCGAAATATTCTTGAATATGCTTTTAGGTCGAAGATATGTAAATATGTCAAATATGCAAAATCAATGAGGATTTAAAATAATCTACTTTTCGTGAAACAAATTTGTATCCAATCAAATATTTTTTGTGACCACCCATTAAAAATATGATTTTACCTAAAATCCGATGTCTACTTATAACTCGAATATCGTTTATCCGATCTTTGAAATTCCTTCAGCGGATCGATAAAGAATCCCGAATACTAAATATGTCCAGAAGGTTCGAACTTTCCGTCTATAAAACTGTGGAAGATATGATGTTTTTTCGATATTGCGGGGGCGGGAGGGGGCGTGACCAAAATTGAAAATAAACTTGATCTGCCTGCAAGTATAAGAAATATATGTTCCATAACTGTCAAGTCTCTATCTCTTACCATCTCTGAGATCTGTTTGTTGATACGGACAGACAGACGGACACTTTTGCTTGATACTAAATTTAAGTGTTTACCCTAAAAACGCTCTTAAGCTCGGCTCTTTTCAGACACATAATTTGGAGCCCTCCGCACTTTGCTTGTTGCGTTAAGAGGTGGGTCCGGCATCGATGAAGACTCATCAAAGGAAAACGATTTAAGTTCCCAAAACTTGAATGTCTTGAACCAAACCGAACCTTTTGGAATAGTGGTTTTCGGTTCGTCTCAGCGTTTTTGAAGTGACGGCGGTTGGGCTTGCGGTTCGGTTTATCAGCTGGAATTAGCGGTTCGGTTCGGCTTGAAACCAGTTTGCATAACTGCTTAAAAGAAATATCGATTTCACGGCCGAGGGAATATCATCTCGGAATATTGCATATTGTTTAACAAAAACATCGAAATATCGATTTATCGAAACGAAACGAAATATTGACAAATCTACTGGTAACTAAGGTGAATCCGGAGGTCCGAAGACTTCTCCTGAGTAGTTAGAACTGATGACACAAGACAGCTCACAAGACAAGACACAATCTGAAATAAAGTTCTCTTCGAACAGCCGAGCAACCCGAAAACCGCTAGATTGCAAAAGTTGCAAAGGAGAAGCCCTGGGACTTCAAATCGAACTCGAACGCACAGCTAGTTGCTATAGACAGGAAGGCTACCCCTCATCTGATATCTAGCAACTGGCAAGTGGCAAAAGAAGAAGACATGTTTCTTAGCTTTTATTCTTCTTAAGAATCCCTTTTAAATCAAGTCTGCAAACCTTTGCAATTTTTAAACAGGTTCGGTCCGGGAGTTCGAACCCTTTATTTCGGTTTAGGATCGGTTTAGGACTGTCTTGCAGCCTGAATTTGAGTAGCTGTTAAAGGTAAAGGCTGTATGACCTTCGCCCATTCCAATTGAATGCCTTTGCCTCAACACCTAAGGCCCAAAACTATTCGGTTAACCCTACAATAAAAACCATTGCTGTGACTAGTTTTTGGTTTTATTTGTCTGTTGCTCTTCCCTTTGTCTGTCTCGAATATGTGATGCAACAACAACAGCAACGACAACGACAACTGCAACAACAGCAAACCACAGCACGCAGCAGGAATATGTTTCAAAAAATCAACAAAACAAAAGGAAAGGAAAGGAAAGGAAAGGGGCAGATGGACTGCTCCTGGGGTGTTGGGGGACAGCGGGTTGAAAGTGACATTCATTGTCCAGCCACTTCATTTGAATTGTTCTGGCTTATTGTGTGCGGTTTTGGTCATGGCTAAGCAATGCCACAAACCCTAGGCCAACTCCTTCTTGACAGCGGTGAAATTGCATTAGTTTTAGTTTCTGTTTTTGTTTTTTCGTTGGTTTTAATTAGCCACCAAAACCAAGTGGGAGAAATAATTGAGGCGTTGAGCCCTAAAATAAACCACAAAGGTGCACGGACTGAGCTGAGAGTTCAACACTTTTAGCCAGCATTTCCTAAGCCAGAGTCCATTCACAAACACCCACACACACACATTGCCCGCATACTCAGCTGCTGAGGCGGAGGCTGTCTGTCTGGGATGCTTTGCTTTTACGGTTTCAACTAGTACTAAAAGCGCTTCAATTAGCGCTCTGATGAACTTTGATGAGACCCAAGTAAATTATGTGCTAATTGAAGTATGCTTGTACGACTGACTGTCACTCTCTCTCTCTCTCGAGAAAGTGTCCATAAAACTCATACACAGTCATACACTTACTTAGACCTAGGGACCAGACCAGGCAGTCAGGCAAAAGTGCATGACGTGCAAATCACACGTAGGAAACGTATTCCTAAATGAAATTATATAGTATATATAATTTTATTTCGACTCATTATGAGAATGTGTGTGTTTGTGAGTGTAGCAGGGGCGTAGACCCAAAAAAAAGCAAGCCTTCCCCTTAAAAAAGGCGAGGACTATTTCGTATTTAAGAAAGGTATAGTGAGATCAGCTCTTGAAGAGTCTGGATCAGGACCTACATCGAAGTAAATAAGTAAGCAAAAATTACTTAATTTTTGCACATTTCTATTCAACCGAATCATCAACGCCCAGACCAAATGGCTCTTCATAAAGACTAAAAGTGAAGAAGAAAAGGATTTTAAGGAACTCAATCTCCATTGTGGGGAAAATGACCGGAAAAGTTTGTACCAAAAAAAAATAGGGGGAAAGTTAACTTCGGCGGCGAAGCGTCAGGGTTCATACACATTTCTACTTCTCACCATACACACACACACCTAACATATCCACGACAATTTCCGTTATCGGACCTACGAGATACGATAGTTTCTCTTATAAAAACGTTTTCTTAAGAGAGCGGGTTCAACGTAACATTTTTTCTCTATTTGTGACAGCAGCAAAGAAGAGAAACAAAGGAAAAAGAAAAAGTAAGAAAGTCAGAGGCAAAAACTCGTCTTTACCTAAAGTAAGCAAAAACAGAATGCACTCGTCATTACCTAAACAAGAAAATAATTTCCCCTAAATTTTAGGAAAACAAAAAACGTATTTTGTAGACCCCAGAGCATTGCAAAAATAGGGAAAAATATAGAAAATTTTAAAAACACAAAACTAAAAAAAAAAAAAAAAAAAAGAGAAATAAAATAATTTTAATTCAACTTGAATATCGAACACGACCCGGCTGAGAAGTCTTCATTTAAGGTCTTGATTGCATTTTACTGTCTCGGCCGACGGGGAACTGTTGTATCGGTGACGTTAAGATGTCCGTCGTCGTGTTAGAGTGCGAGGTCTGAGTTCGAGTCCCAGTAAGGGTAAGTAAAAAAGAAATAATAATAAAAAAAATTGTATTTAAAAATTATCACACAAAAGTAAGTTGAAAGGAGGTGGTTGGGGGCTTTTTTGGTTTGTGGGGGGTGTACGGGAGCAACAGCAACTTTTTTCAACTTTGATAAACGTTTGCACACACGTTTTCGGATCCATTCTCGACACTCGATAGCGAAAACGGTTAAAACGGATTGGTATCCGTTTTCGCTATCGAGAAAGTGTCGAGAGATCGAAAACATATCGAGAATTATTTGGAAAATAGGAAGGTAATACTTTTCCGGACCGAGAACGGAACACATTCTCGATATTTTTTGAGAAAACTTCGAGAAAATGTCGAAAACGGATCGCGATCGTCTTACATACATGCACGCGCAAGCGCGGTAACTGACAATGCAAGGCCCCCCCTCTCTCCCACAAGCACAATTGATTCGTATATAACTTCGGTGTTTTTTGTCCGATCAGAATAGATGGATATTGGGCCTTACTTGATATATGAAGTTTGGAAGGTCTATCTTAAAAATTGAGGCTCTGACAGTTTTTTTGCGCTTCAAGGGGGGAGGGGAGGAATTTTCCAAATCTGAAACAAACTTGAATCGGGTATACATCTACATGCAAAATTGTGGCTCTAGCTCTTATAGTCTCTGAGAAACACGCGTTCATACGGACAGACGGACGGACAGACAGACGGACAGGCGGACAGGGCTAAATCGACTCGGCTGTTGATGCTGATCTAGAATATATACTTTATAGGGTCGCAAATGTTTCCTTCTACCTGTTACATACTTTTGCACAACTTCATGATCCCCTTTTTCCCATTTTCAATGGGAACAGGGAATAAAAAGTTTGTCTAACTAAGACTACTTTTTGGACCTTACTTTTCTATAGGATCAATACTATATAGATGTCTGATTTCGAAATCATGGTAATCATGGAATCATGGAAAAGCATAATACACTATTAATAACGAAATTTGGAGGCGATCCCATTTAAAACAAAAAAGTTTTTCTCACAAGAACTTCTTTTTCGAACGATCATTCATACTGCAGCTATATGCTATAGTCATCCGATTTTGATTAAACTTTGTAGAAATGTGTTAAAATATATACAATAAGAATATGCCAATAAAAGAGACGTTTTCATTAAAAACAAAAAAGTTTTCGTCACTCGAACTAGTTTTTCGACCGTTCGTTCCTATGGGAGCTATATGCTATTGTCCTCCGATTTCGACCAAACTTTAAAGAATTGTGTAAAAGTATATAAAATAAGTGTATGCCAATGATAAGGACGTTTTCATTAAAAACAAAAAAGTTTTTCTTACTAGAACTAGTTTTTCAACCTATCGTTCCTATGGCAGCTACATGCTATACTCATCTGATTTCGACCAAACTTAGTGAAATCATGGGAAAGGATAGTAAACTAAAAAACGAACAAGTTTTTCTCACTAGAACTAGTTTTTCGACCGATCGTTCCTATGGCAGCTATATGCTATAGTCATCCGATCCGGACGGTTCCGAAAAATGTGCAGCATATTTGTACCAAAAGACATCGTGCAAAGTTTGGTGAGGATAGCTTTAAAACTGATGGAGGAGACAGCAAAGAAACAGACGGACTGACGGACGGACAGGGCTAAATAAACTCAGTTCTCATTTATGACTGTTTAACGACCTTTATACTCTTAACTTGCAGTTTTTACTGGCTCGAGGTCTTGCTATGTTATTGACATAACTTTAAAGTTTAAACAGAGGCACACAACACAACAAAGGAGGCATCAGGTTGATCGGACGACGTTTCATGAGGGACCAACCTCACTCATCAGCGATCTTGAGCCTGAAATGTCCGTCCAAACAGCAGTCTCTCCATGCCCGCGACGGCAAAACTGTTTGGGAATTCCAAAGGCAGCCTGCGCGCAAAAACACCGCCACGTGTAGTTTTCTGTTTTCTACATTTTCGTGTGAGATTTTGCAAGGTGAACTGCGTTTCGTTTAGGATTGTCATTTCTACACGTGGCGTGTAGCTAATTTTGTTTTCTCTGTGTAGTTGTTTTTTATACTCTGTAAGTCCAGCCGCACACAGACAGCTGAGCGTAGCGTAGCTCATTAGCATTGGGAAATTAAACGCACAGAGCGCATAGCGTGCCCGCACACCAATAGCGGAGCGGAGTGGAGAATTTTGAATGTAAAATTCGTAAGCTCCTCTAGTTATGCTCCGCTCCGCTCTCTGTGTGCTGGGGGCCTTACAGAGGTACACAGAGTATATTAAGTTTGTGCAAAAATATGTTACGAGGGCGGTCCCAGAAATAGCCGACCTAACTACTAAAACACAAAAATTTATAATATAGGATCCTTTTAGATCGATACACTTTTCCCAGCGATGTTCAATAGCTTCGATACCTTTTTTATAATAAGAACTGTGAAGCTCTTCAAAATAGGCATTAACCTCGGACTCCACCTCTTCATTGTTGCCAAATCTTTTCCTCCGAGCCTTTTTTTTTCAAGTTTGGAATTAAGAAATAATCAGAGGGAGCTAAGTCTGGCGAATATTAATTTTAGCCCTTGCAACGGCAGAGGTGTGAACCGGCGCATTGTCATGATGGAACAGCAAACGCGGCACCCATCTTGCGCATAACTCTTTCATGTCCAATTTTTCGGTCAATATGCGATGTACAGCACTTTTTGAAATGCCAACACATTCAGCTAACTCACGAACTTTCAATCGCCGGTCACTCAATACACAGTTTTTAATTTTGGCCACCATTTCTGAAGTGGTATCACATAACGATGACCCATTTTGTCATGTTTGCAAATCAATAACAAGCGTTCTCTATTTAAATCGACCAAAAAAACTGTGCTAGGTTAAGGCACCAAACTTCAAACTTAAGCTTTTAATAGTCGGTACTTCCCCTTTTTGGAATATTTTTTGTGAACATTTTCCAACACTACTGTGCTAGGTCGGCCATTTCTGGGACGGTCGTCGTACAGTCAGGGAGTACAGGCAGACAGGAAGCATCTCCGACCCTATAATGTATATATATTGATCAGCATCAACAGCCGAGTCGATTTTGTCATGTCCGTCTGTCCGTCCGTCTGCCTATCTGTCTGTCTGTCCGTCTGTCCGTATGAACACACAGATCTCAGAAATGGTAAGAGATAGAGGTTTGACATGTATGGGACATACTCGTATGCTTCTTATGCGTGCAGGCAGATCAGGCTTATTATCAATTTTTGCCACGCCCCCTCCCGCCCCCGCAAATTGGAAAAAACGTCATATCTCCCACAGTTTTATAAATAGAAGGTTCGTTCTTCCTGGTAAGGATCGAATGATCGGTTGTCGAGCTATAAGGAAAACAAACAATTATGGCCAGCACTGGTCGCAACGGTAATGGGCAGCACTTCACAGGTACAGAGTATGTTATAGTCGGGCTTGACCGACTTTCTTTCTTTTTTTAATGGGCTGCCCCAAAGCTTGGCATGTAGAAAAGCTACAGAAGTTAACTACTTAATGGGTGAAAAAATCCAAGTGAAACTTGTAGAAAAACTAAATTTTTATATAGCAAATGAAGATTAGATGAAAGAAATTACTTATTTCTAGTTTAAAGACTGACTGACTGAATCATCAACGTCCAGACCAAACGGCTTCACCTAATGAGCTGAGATTTTGTCTAGAGCTTTGAATGTAGAAAGGATCTTAGAATACTCCAGCCAGAAGTGTGGACAAATGAGCATAAAAGGGATAAGAGACACTTAATTAGCCTTGCTCCCACTTTGCATTCGCACAAGTTTTGCGATTTGAAACCTGTTTTTCGACCAAAATTGCTTGCCAAAACGCAAAACTTTTGCGAATACGAAAACGGGAGCTTGGCTATATAAACCATTCAAGATCCTTCGAAATTCAGGGAGGAATGTAAAGAAACCCCCTTTAATAAGCCACTGCCATGTTTTCATTACTTGTTGTACGTAACTCTTGCCGGCTGGTCTCTAAAAACGCACGTTGAAACCATAAAAAAGGCAACGCATATGTCGTTACGTATAATAAAGCATGGAAGAAGGAATGAGCATCATCATCAGCAGCAGCAGCAGCAGCAGCGGCAGCAACGGGCGTGCACTCTAAAACAGTGCCAAAGCCAAAGAGAATGAAAGCAGAGAAAACATCAGAAATAACACGAAATGCAAACTCTGGCCAAGGTGAAGCTGGAATACCCTTCCAAAACAACCAAGAGAATTTCGCAATATTTGAGTTATAAAAACAATTCCCAAATTCTTTCAACAATTCGTGAAAATATATTTTCTATGCGTTTTCTTCAACCCAAACTGTTTGTCTTGGCTCCTGGCAAAGAGTATAAATTTCGCTCTTGACAGTCCGACACGTGCAAGCGACAGGATGGCATGGGAATGGGTGAGTCTCTACCCGTCTGCCTGTCGAGTCATTCATTTATGCACTTGCTCGCCCATATTGTTGCGTACTTACTCAAAAACTATAAAGTGGAGTCACTTTGGTGTCATGTCAACACCCAGCACGGGCGTCACGTAGTTTTCCACTGTTTCCTGGGCGGAGGAAGGGTTCGTCCCCGTTTTGATTTGATCTCAGTGCGCAGTTTGACAGTTTTGCAGTTGTGCAGTGCAAAATTAAAGTTTAATTTTGATGTGTCCTCGAGGGACCCGGTTCCTGCATGCACCGTTAAATCTCTTAATCGACATTGACGGCCACAGTTGGCCCGAAAAATGAAATTCGTAAAAGTTTTACCAGTTGCATTTAGAACTGGTCAGAGGGACCATCTTGACACAGGGGAGGGGAATCGGCATTTCCAACTGTGCGCCATGTTAATGGCAAATGGCGTTCGCTGTCGCTCTGCATGTGTGTGTGTGTGTGTGTGTGTGTGTGTGCAGAGGTACAAGGGTGCCAACAGTAAGAAAGAGACGGCTGTAGCTGGGCCAGGCAAGGAGTCCGTAGCCATACGAAAATTTATTACACTTTAAATAACGTACTATATGTACGTACACACACACACACACACACATACACATAACGAAATATCCAACCGAGGCAGCCCCCGGAAGGTAAGTGGCAAGGGAGGAGCTCTGTGTGTACGACATAAGCCAATTTCCAGCGAAAACGCCAGCCGAAATGCATTGGACCAGTCCTGAACTGTACCAGGGGAAGAAGGTCGCAAAAGGAATGGCTCAACTTCAACTTCAGCTTCAGAGAGCCAAATCACAATTCTAATTAGCTGCAAGGCGGAGGAGCAAAGCCAAATATCAATTATTTTGATATGAAAATGAAAAGTCTAAAACTTGTTAGTGCAAAATTTTGAGGGATGTGTCCAAGAGTCCTGCCCTTGTGGGCAATCAGAATAAAAAAAACAACAAATACCCTGCGCCATTTTATTTGTTTAACAATAGAAATACTTAACCAACTTCTATGCAGAATATGGTCCGAAGAAAGCATGCCCGAAGATTGGAATCTAAGTGTACTCTGTCCAATATTTAAAAAAGAAGACCCTGCGGTTTGCGCCAATTACCGCGGGATCAGTCTCCTTCCCATTGCATATAAGGTTCTATCATGCATCCTATGTAAACGTCTAAAGCTGAGAATGAGTGAACTGATTGAACCTTATCAGTGTGGCTTTAGAGCTGGCAAATTCACCACGGACCAGATATTCACACTGCGACAAGTCCTGCAGAAAACCCAAGAGAGAAAGATCGACACCCACCACCTTTTTGTTGACTATAAAGCCGCCTTTGACACGCGATAAGGTCAAAGTTCTTTGAAGCCCTGTCTACTTTTGGTATTCCAGCAAGTGGCGAGTGTCGGGCATTAGTGGCAGCGGCCGAGACCGTAAAACGGTTGTGATGATTTTATTACCATCAAATTGCTTAAGGGGGTCTTCTCATTGAGCAACTTTTTTTTTCGACTTTTTTTTTTGCATTTATTTATAGCTTGGATATTCAAAAATATCCCCCCCAAAAGGATTTTCGAAAACTCGAATTAGTTTAGGAGATATAGTCCTTTTAGTGACCCAATGTGACCTAAATTCCCAAGCAACTGCAAACTTAAAGCGCGTTTATCTCGAAACCACGTTTTTCGAACTGGCGGCCATGATATCTCCAGTTCAACTGAACCGATTTTCATGAAACAAAGTGGAATCGACGCAGAATTGTCACCATTCTCGGGTGAACCTCGACCATAATTTTAAAAAATTTTTTACTATTTTTTTTTTACACTAAACTACAAAAAAAAGCCCGAAATTGAATTTTTTTTTTGAATGGCCGCCATTTTGTCAAAAAAAATCACAAAATTAAGTTTGAGGTTCACCCGAGAATTACATCTATACTGATTATAACCCCGTTTTTTTTTCATTTCGGACGCTCCGGAGACCCGGAATCGTGGCCGCCGTGACGACACCTTTTTTTTCACCACCAACTTTGAAGTCTCATTACTTTTTGAACAGCCCTCGTATCGAGGCAAAAAAAATTTTTTTATTTGCTTTGAACCTTTTGTAATACAATAAATAAAAAAAGTTTTCAATTATTCTTTGCGTTTTCAAATAAGATTTTTTTTAAAAAGGGTCCAAAAAACGGGTTTTGAATGAGAAGACCCCCTTAAAGAGAGACGATTACAAAAAATTTCAAAAACGAAGGCCAAAAATGGACAGATTTGTGGGGTTTTTTTTTAGTATTTTGTTGCTGGTTCATTACAAATGACCAGCCTTCTTTTTCTGTTTTTAGAAACGAAAACATATTAGAGTCTTTACCACCCATTGCAAACCTAGGGGCACCAGCAATAAAAAGGATATTTTTGGATTCTTACACAAGTGCTAAAAGAGGTATATCTCCATTGAAAAAAATCGTAGAATTGTTTAGGATGGTTCATTTTAAAGCTAAGGAGTGGTACTTTCCGATGGTATCAAAGAGAGTCCAAACAATAGAATAGATTCCTCGAAAAACGCTCGAATTACTAAAAATCTCGACGTGATGGACCATTTCTGAAAACGCAGAGTTGCTTAGCACACGAAAATCAATTAGAATCCCAACCAACCATTCAAGATACTGGACCTTGTTGCCTAGTCTAATTTGTGTTTGCAATAACTCTATAAGTCAGTTGGAGAATGTACAAATTATTTTATAAGTTCACAAAATAAATCAATTTATCCCCAAAATATGTTGATTGTGCCCATAGTACTTAATCAGAAACAAATTTGTTTAGGCACCGAAGTAGGCTTTAATTTTCAACTAAGCACTGGCCAAGCATTTGGAATTCAGTTCTCGTTGGAGTTTTGTGTTGAGCACATCAAAAACTCATTTTCTTTTTTATTTTATTTTTTTTAATTTTCTTTAATAATTTATCACTCTCGAATGAAGATATCGAAGGCATGACTTTGTCATATATTACTTAATTATGTTTTACCCACAACATTTAGTCTTGTCTATGACAGTTGATTTGGTGTGTTGGTGTGCGATATCAAAGCGGCACAGCCCAACTTTGAACTGCCAAGCAACGAGAGCGCTACTTACGCTCATATGCCCGACTTTGGCATGCGCTCGGCTCGTGTGATTGCGTTCCCTGGGGTTTATGGAGGAACAACGCTGTTTTAGATATTCTTTTTTTTTTCTTTGGTCCAACATCTTACATTTGTCAGTTAACGCTCTTAAAAATAGATTGAATTTAAAACAATACAAAAATATATACAGAAAATTTAAATTGGCATGAAATTTATTTAATATTTGCTAAACAATGGGCGTGTTCCCCCCACACCAATCATCTAACATAAATCAACAATCACAATAAATGTTTGAAACTTTAGGTTTTTGAAAAGGTTTAAGTAAAAAAATTATTTCTCGATATTTTTTATTGGGGGTTTTGATTTTGACAAAAAAAGAAATAAAAAAAATATGAATAACTGAGTACTTCGCTATCAAACTTAATTTTGTGATTTTTTTGAAATGGCGTGCCATTCAAAAAAAGGGAAAAGATTTCTCAATATCACTGGGCTTTTTTTTATAGCGTTTAGTGTAAAAAAGTTCCAGAAGATATAAAAAATGTCAGTGAAGATGTCAGCTTGGTCGAGGTTGGGATAATAACATGCGTCGATTCTGCAGTCATCTTGTGGGCAGTCTTGAAAAGGTGCCGGTTGTGGCAGTTGAGACTTGGAAGCTGCATATGGGCGCCGCCAGTTCGAAAAACGTGGTTTTTGAGATGTCGAAACGGTTACTACTGTTGAGAGGGACTCTTGCAAAAAGCAAAGACGATTCCTTGTTAATTTCTACAAGAGTAACATCTTCGTCGACTAAGTTGTTTGCTATCGATAACAATCACAAATCAAATCAATTTAACATAGGAAAATACTTTGAGGGATTTACATCTAACACAATCACGAAAATTAGCAATCATGATTGCACATTGCCCGTTCACCAAAGGACAACTAACAAAATTAGTCGATTTTTTGTTAAGTTGCTCAATGCGCAATATCTGCTTTAACAAACATTTGGGGGTTATTGAGAGGCCGACGTGCGTGGCCCTCCTCCCAAAGTAAGACTCTGGGTCTTAGGGGACAACTTTCGCGAACTCTACTGTTCCTTTCTCTAACCTACTAATTTACCAGCACTTCTGGTTATCAGATCTTATGTGTGTTGCCCCTCGAAGATTCTAAATTAAGGACAATTGGTTCTTTGCGAAGAAGGTGGGAAGATCTGCATCATGTCGGGGCGATTTTCTCGCATGTCGTGAAGTAGTTTCTCATACCAGCTTCCATGTGGGGCCATTTCATGTGCTTTCTTGCCGACTAAATATTAAAAACAAAACAAAATTTTAAAGTGCATGACAAGTCTCTTTGACATTACTTTGATTTATAAGGATCGTGTGGAATAGAAACATTTTTCCTCAAGCTGTTAGATGTTAGATTCTTACACAAGTGCTAAAATAGGTATATCTCCATTGAAAAAAATCGCAAAATTGTTTGGGATAGTTCATTTTAAGGCTAAGAAGTGGTACTTTCCGATGGTATCTTAGAGAGTCCAAACAATAGCATAGATTTCCCAAAAACCGCTACTAAAAGGGTCAAAATAGGCACTTTTAGCAACTTTAAGCTCAAATTACTAAACGTCGACGTGATGGACAATTTCTGAAAACGCAGATTTGCTTAGCAAACGAAAATCATCTAGAATCACTATCAACCATTCAAGATACTGGTAAAAGTCGAATTTTGTTGCCTTGTGTTATAAATATTTGCTTTTTACTGCTGAAAGCTTCTTTCGAAACTCGAAATAATGCTCAGCCTTTTCGGAAATTCTTGATTACAGCAAATGTACTGCGCGTTGCATATATGTATTTGGTGAACTAAAATAGTTGGGCTGTGGGAGGCGCTTCAGGCCCTATAGATCATCCGTCCCATCCAAGGAATGAGAGCGGGAGCGGGTCATCAAACAGAGGTTAAGTAAACAGCTTTTCCCAGTAGAATCTCGTACTGGTCTAATTTTCTATTTTCCGTAAAGCTTTCACCATCAGTTTTAAAGATATTTTAAGAGAAGATGTTGTGGTTTTGCCATATTGCTGAACACTTGCTTAAGTTTTCATAAAACATTCTTTGAGCACTTGAGAATCATTCTTTACAATTGGCAAACAAAACGGACTCCAAGTTAATTTGTGGCACACACACAAAACACTCAGTTACTTCCAATCGAATCGATATCAACAATTTATCGCTTATCTGGACGGTTGGGCACAGAATGTAAGTGAAGAGTGGCTGAAGTAGACACACAATTTGCATTTGGCTAAGGCAGAGAGGCAGTTGCTTAATGCTCACATAAAGGGAAAATGCACCTGAGTTTTCCAGGAGGCAGCCGTGCAGGCGCACTCGATTGTCGTTAAGTGTAAAGTCAACATTTTGTGTTGCAATTAAAGTTGCAAATAAATTTGCTTAGCCGTTCGCTGAGAGTTGGCTGAGACGAAGAGGTGAGATCATTGCTTATGTGTGTGTGTGTGTGTGTGTGTGTTGAGGCCGAGTCCTGAGACGTCGAAATTTACGATGGGCAAAAGTAAAACAGAAAACCAAAATAGAAACAGAGACCGAGACTGAAGCCGAAACAAAAACAAGCAACTAATTCAAGCTGACAAGCCGTGGCCAGGCCAAAAAGCCTTTAAGCCATGTTACAAGAGACTGCACGAGGCCTGTGGGGAAGGTGGGGTGGGTCGAAGGGGGTTAGCGACGACGACGACGACGACGACACACTCCTTAGTTGGCCCTGTCAGTTGACGCCATTCTGGGATGACTTGTTTACCGCAAGTTTTTGCCTGTGACTTGGGTTTTGATTGCGGTTGCCCAACCCCCGGCTCCAGCACGGATTCCTGAGATCGTCTTGGCCAATTGGAATTGAAATTGAAATGGAAATTGTGCCTGGCAGTTATTAAATAACCTTTGCGGTAAGCACTTCGCTCTGTCTCTCTGACTCCGACTCGTTTATTATTTTTATGGTCAGCCAACGGACGGTCTGTCTGTCTCAGTGCATCAATTCAAATTGTTTATGGCATCACATGGCGTATGCGCAATTTGTTATAATAAACATGTGGCCCCGCTTTCGCATGTGCCCATGTCGATCCTGCCAACTTGTCAAACAATTTATTATGCCTGCCCCTCACCCCTTTCCCGGTTTCCCGGCCCGGTTCATGATTTATGGTGCTGGGTTTTGGTGTCGACTTTTTTATTTGTTTTTAAGTTAAAAATTGCTCAAGTTGTTGCTTTGCCTTTGTGTGTGGTTCGATGGATCATAATCCAGGTTCCCACGCTGCAACCAAAATTGCATTAACTACAGTTGACAACCTCAAAGGATGTGGGAGTTGCGGGGATGGGGAGTGGCAGCAAATGAAAACAAAGCGAGTTTTTGGTTAACCAGAACTGTTTGCTCATCGCGGTTGGTTTGACAAAGCACACATTTGGTTTTGGTCCGGCCACTGGGGAAACGGGAGACTGTAAACTGGAAAAGTGGGCACACTGCATGGCTGACAGTTCGATGTCACTTACTTACGCTAATTAAACGGCTGCCCACCGCTGATGGCCATTTTCTCATTGGTCACCCCCACCCCCTTGGACAACTTTGACACCAAATATATACGTATGCAGCCGCCGCCGCATCACGAGAATACTGAGTGAGAGCGGATGCCGGATGCTTCGTCTACGCAGCTTTTAATTTTGGCTTTGTTCTGAAAGGTTTCTCAGGGACCTGCAAAAGTTGCATGGCACTTTTTTTTTTTTTGTCTTTTTCGCTGCTTTGACAGCTGGGAAGATGGCTCTCTCGATACTCTTTGTGGAAAGGGTTACGGGGAAACAGATGGAAGAGGTATTACTTATTGATAGTTAATTAGCCAGACAAGTCAGCAACATTGTTGAGTTGTTGAAATTTGAAACAAAAACTTAAGAGGCAACATTGACATTACAACATTAGGGTATTAATGTACTGTAATCTTTAGAGGGATCTATGTCCGACCACAGAATGATCCAATTTAGATGGGAAACAAGCTTGCAGCAAAGTATCCCTAATAGGATCCCCCGAAAAACAAAATGGGGAGGCTTCTACTTCACAATAGGGAACAATATACCTCGGATTCGGACTCCCAAACACCCCTTAGAACTAGAAATTGCATTAAATGATTTAAACAAATGTATAATCGATGGAGCATGGAGTTGACTGTACTTGTGCGGTCGGCTCAAGCAGCTCACGAACTTCCGACTCCATAAAACGAGTCAAGTATCCTCTGGGTAGCCACGGACTTCGGTTCGTGGCGAGCTAATTGTGAGAAGGCGAATCAAGAAGCCGAATTGGCCTTAGAGCGTCTTCGGTAAGTAGGCTGAAAAATCGCTGAAGCTTGGTAGCTAGAGAGCCTGGACTTTAAGATGGCACCCCCATCACCAGGATAGGCGAGTAGCGACCAGCGACCCTTCTTTCCGAACAGAACTAGCTACTGAAACATCAACCCAGCCTCGGATACCGGAAAAACTTATTTCCCTCATCAGAGCGACATACGACAGCGCCCAGTGTAGAGTGCTTCACGGTGGAATGCTATCGCAGCCTTTTCCAGTCCTGAGCGGCGTTCGGCCAGGATGTGCTCTGTCGCCCATTCTGTTTATAATGCTGATTATAGACACGTTCGCTACAATGCCACCTGCTACCAACATCAGCAGCATTGAGTAAACATTGACTGCAAGACTGCGGCATCTGGATTATGCAGATGATATATGCCTCCTGGCAAAGAGGCTAAGCGACCTGGCAAATACTCTAGCCGACCTTGACACCTCAGCCAAATCGGCAGGCCTCAAAATCAACACAAAGAAGACAAAAGCGATCAGAATTCCTTCCGGACAATCCCAGGCTCTGGTTTTGGACGAAGAGCCAATTGAGCAAGTTCAGCAATTCACACCAGTTGTCCCGTAGGGGTTTGCGAGTGTATTTATTACAGGGACAAATATTTTATTTCTGAAAATATCTTAGAAGGTAAATTTAAACTTAATTGAGTTCCGATGTGCGAAGAGCGCGAGATGCCGACAGACTTAGTGTGACTGTATTTCGTCTCTTCTTTTGCCATTCAGTGGGAAGTGATGTGGCCGTTTGCACCACACAACTTCGTTGTCGAAGGCCCGTCTACACCATATGTCTCCGCCGCTAGATAGAAGCCTATCGTTAGCGTGAGGGAAACCGGACGGTTCGTCCCAATTAAGTTAAAGTAGTGGTCGTAGAAGACGGCTCCGAGAAGATGACTTAGCTTGATCCGGTGGAGCTGTAACCACAGCTTTTGGATTGTCGACTGTGGTTGCCGTTGTGTGGGCATTATCCGAGAAAGCTGCTTTTAAGGGGGCACACCTAGTGTGAAATTTCAAAAAAATCGATTTTTTTTTTTTTCATATTTCGGTAGATTCCACACCTTTGAAAATAACATATTAAAATTTCAAATCGATATCTCAAATAGTTTTTGAGTTATAGCAATTTAAAGAGCAGCCGCTCGGCAGCTAGAGAGACGATCATTTTTATCTTTAAACGCGTTTTTCTCGAAACAGCATTTTCCGAATTTGCTGCAGTGATTACTCAAAAACAAATGATCCGATCACTATCGAATTTTTTTACATGTTCTATATATAGTTCTCCGTACAAAAACCTATCGGTTTTTGATTTGATCAAAAATCGAATTTTGGCAGGCCAAAAACGACCAAAATTTTGGGGTAAAATTCGACTTTTTTTTTTAAAACGCCGCCATATTGTCTAATTTTTGATTTTTTTTTTTATCGTAGGTCATTGTACAGACAATATTATCTAGTTTAACGAGAATTTTTTTTTTTAATTTCATCCACGGAGAATGCCGGAATCACTGCAGCAGTGAAGGAACTTTTTTTTTTCGCGCCGTTGGAGATCGACTATAACTTAAAAAATGTTTAATTTTTTTCTTCAAAAATTTTACTGTATATTCTTGAAACATGTATAAATATATTCTTAAAATTTTGAAATAATTGATAAAGTAGTTTTTTTAATAAAAATTCCCAAAAATCACCTTTTTTTTTAGGCCATCACACTAGGGTGTGCCCCTTAACGTGAGTAACATGAGTGTGTTCAGGCTGGAGGATGGTTTGCTTTTTAGCATGGCTGGAGGTACTGCTTTGACCAAGAGATTGAATTCTACTTCGCAGTAGCTTTATAAACTGTGACATATTCACCAGGAATGCGGAGTTGTGAACCAAAGAGCATCTCTGCTGGGCTAGCTCCCAAGTCCTCTTTCAAGGAAGCACGTAATCCAAGAAGCACTAAAGGCAGGATGTCGCACCAATCGTTGGTCATGTGACACTTAATGGCGACTTTGAGAGTCCTGTGCCAGCGCTCCACTATCCCATTTGACTGTGGGTAAAAGGCTGTGGTTCCCAGATCACTAGAGATGTGCAAAGGGACACCAAACGATGAGATCCAACCATCTATGAGAGCTGTAGCAACAGTTTCTGTAGAAATATCCGAAACTGGAATTTCAGTAGGCCATCTAGAAAATCGGTCGATGCATGTAAGGCAGAGTCGCCACAACTGGGTAAAGATGCCTACGGGATGCTGTAAACTGTTTGGCGTTGCTCGACCTATCCACACTGTCTCAAAATCAGGCTCTTCAAGCCCAACGTAATGCATGCCAGTGCTTCTATACGGTTCTTCCAAAGTGCTTCCATAGTGTCGAAACTCCAAACATATGTAAACCGTTGCCTGTGACGCATCTACTAGCGAATATGGAGAGTGTCGAATGGATGAATGAAATGGAGTTGGATAGGACATACATTGCGAAAAAGCGAGAACAACATCACACGGAAGCCAATGGATTGGAACCCGTTGAACGGAGTCGGGCAGTCACGTGGCAGACCCAAAGAAACTTGGTAGAAAAGCGGAAAGCTTCGGGAAAAGTTGGTCAGAACTGAAAGCGACGGCCAAAAACAGAGTTGGCTGGAGGAGAGGAGTGGAGTATGCCCTTTGTCCCACGAAGGGATCGGAACTAGAAAAGAGAGAGTGATAGTCGATGCGTATGAAGAGAATTGACCTCTTAGCAAACAGAGAAAGGAAAATGATGCTCCTTGGTGGAATCCTACATTGGACACTCAGAAAGAAGACCCGGATTCTTTTTAATGAAAAAAAGAACGGGGAGAAAAGAACAAGCAGTCCCTGACACTATACAAAGTGAAATTAGGAAAGCCAAAAGGAAAAAAGGTAAAACACGAAAGAAGGTGCTCGATTACTTAGAGTCCAGGAAAAGTCCGGACGGCAGCACCTCGCTCAAAAAGGCTAATGATGTCTATACAGCGAGCAATGGGAAGATATTACGTTTCTCGTTAGACACTCACTTTCCGGGAAACATCCCCGTGGTAGAACGTAACGATTCAAATTCGTCCAATTGCGGCAGAAAAAACCCGGTTAACATGACCCTATAACGCGCACCGTCCACTGTTGTCGTTTGACCAGCGGCGTTCTCGAAAAAAAATGGCCCGATGACTCCTCCAGTGTGAACAGCGCACCATGCAGTCACTTTGAGCGGGTGTAATGGCTCCTCGTGCATCACTCGTGGATTTTCGGTGCCCCAAAAGCGATAGTTTTGCTTGTTCACGTACCCGCTGAGGTGGAAATGAGCCTCATCGCTCATTATGATTTTGGTCGAAAAATCGTCCATTTCGTCCTCGAGATTGAGGATGACTTGGGCGTAGGTTACACGCGTTTGGCGGTCGACAGGCAGCAGCTGATGCACGGACTGGACTTTGTACGGGAACATGCGCAGGTCTTTGACCAAAATTCGCCTTAGGGACGACCGGCTGATGGCTAATTGCGAGGCACGGCGTCTAGTCGATGTTTCCGGCGACAGCTCGACATCCTCGGCAACAACGGCGATATTCTCGGCCGAACGGGCGCTCCGGGGCCGGCCACTCTTGGCAACGTCTCGTGTGGTCCCATACTCTTTAAGGTTGATGGCCAAACGGCACAGTGTTTGCGCAGTCGGTGTAGGGCGGCCGGGGAATCTGCGACGGAATTCGCACTGCGCCAACACCACAGACGAATTGTTACGCAAAAAAATGGACACGATTATTTCGCGTTCTTGTGGAGTAGATAGATAGATAGATAGATATGTTTATTTTTTCATTTCACAATTTTCATAGATTATAACTTTACCATGCTTAAGTGCTAAAAACAAACATTTAAAGGCTTGGTTTAAAACCGTCAGCCTTCCCTCTGTTGTATAACAACAAAATTTACATATTTAACGAAATAATTTAACGATACAATTTTAATATCCTATTCTTAAAGTAAATTTCAGACTCTGCTTATTATTTACAGTCTTTAAAAATCCTCATTCATGACATTTTTTCTATATTTAATAGCCATCTCGTTTAGGAGCCGAATATTTTCCTCAATCCAATTAGCATGCGAGTGGTCGTCTCCCTTCAGTATTGATGCCATGATACGCGAACATTTCTGTTAGCCTCGCAACCATCCCAAATTATTGGTCCGCATTTTATCGGCTAAAACATGCGGTAGTCTATAATCTTCATACTCATAAATTATTCTTGCCAAGTACTTGAGATGAAGTGTCAGACTATAGATGTGACCATCTTCTAGTCCTGCGTCGATTCCCAATATATAGTTCGGCGTGCTATCTGGCAGCTTGAGAATCCTTTTTAAGAAGTATCGCTGCAATTGGTCTGCCTCTTCCATTATTTCTCCGCCCCAGACTTGAGCTCCATAGCACTGAACCGTTCTGCTTACTGAGTTGAAAAATTTTCCATTTAGATGCTAGGTTCACAGTTCCTTTGTTTATAAAGTTCGCCCACACCGAGTTTATACTCGCCTTTGCTTCTTTTGTCCTGGCTGCCACATGCTTTTTAAAACTCATTGTCGGCGTCAGGATAACCCCAAGGTATTTGTACTCCGGTACCACCTTCACCTGTTCATCCTGAAACGTCCAGTTCTCCGTTGCCGCCAGTCTGCCGCCTTTTCTAAAGACCATAATCTCTGACTTTGCCTTATTGACTTCCATGCCCCACAATATGCAGTATGTCTCGAGGTTATTGATCATTTTCTGTAGGGTTGAGGGATTGTCCGCTACGATTACAATATCATCTGCGTACATTAATACCCTAATGTTTGTGTTATCGATATACAGGCCACCTCCTACGTGTTCGTGCAGATCATCTAGGTATAACGCAAATAGCAGCGGCGACATAAGACATCCTTGCTTTACTCCATTTATTGTTTGCAACTTCTCAGATAGCTCGTTTCCAGTCCAAATAGAGCAATACGTTTGCGAGTATACTTTTTCAATAAAATGAATTATTTTCGTCGAAACGCCATGTCGCTCGAGCTTGTATATCAGGTGTTTGCGGGGTACTCGGTCAAAGGCTGCCTTAAAATCTACAAAGTAAGCGTAGACTTTTTTCTTTCTTCAAACTTTATGCGAACTATAGAAGCTAAGTTGAATATGTTGTCCATCGTTGAGTATCCGCGTCGGAAGCCTGCTGGGAATTCGTTCAGTTTATCGTGCTTTTCCACCCACTTTGATAATCTCGTCTTGTGGAGTATATCGATCCATGGCTTGTTTACTTGTATTCTACATCTGTCTAGTCCACAAATGTCAAAACAGATCTGACTTTGGCGGCCATTTGTAAAAATAAGAGCATCTTCCAATAGGGTGACTTCTTTTGGCCCACCTTGGATAAGAAACAAGTAAAAAGTCGGGCTTGACCGACTCTGTACCTGTGAAGTGCTGCCCATCACCGTTGCGACCGGTGCTGCCCATAATCTGTACCATTATTTTGGCTGATCGATAAAGAATGCCAATTACTAAATATATCCAGAAGGGGCGGGAGGGGGCGAGGCAAAAATTGATAATAAACTTATCTCATTCATGTCAAACATCTAGCTCTTACCATCTCCGAGATCTGCTTGTTGCCGACGAACTGGCACGCAAGGGTGCAGTCAACATGTTGCAACACCATAATTATTCCCGTTTTGGATTGAGTTGATCCCGAATGTATCAATTTTTTGATTCAGTGTAGTTAAACACAACCGCAAAAGGTTCCAGAAATTGATCCAACAAGGAAAGAATAACCTCAGGATCCTGAAAGAGCTTGGAATAGATTCAGATTCTGCAACTGAACGAAAATTAGCAAATGAGTGAGCAACTGAACTGAAAAAGAGTAGTGATTGAAAACAGGCGGAGAGTTTCAAATTGATTGAAGTAAATATCTGAACAACTGAACAAAAGAGAGTAGGTGAGTAAGCAACTGCACAGCGGAACAACATATGAGTGGCAAGTGCAAAACTGAACCAAACACTAAAAAAGCGAGTTCAACTGAACCAAAAAGGGCAAATAATACATCAAGTAAACAACTGAATAAATAAGAGCCAGAAAGTGAGTAAAGTAAGCAACTCCACCAAGTAACATAGCAGCCATTTTTGCTCACCGAAGGGTATTCAAGTGAAGGCTACACTTTTCGGTTTATAGTTTCGTTTGGCAGTTTTTCTTAAAATTTTTTTTTTTTTTGAATTGCATTTCGGGGGCGAACAAGTTGCGAGTTGACAGACGCCCAGCTCTCTGTGAGTTCTCAGCTCCCAGCTGTGCTGTCATCAGTTTAGTCCAGTTGAGTGGCAGAGCAGCAGACCGAGCCCCGTGTGCCCTAGAAGTACCCTTAACCCCTTACAGAACGGACAACTGAGAGCGTTAACTCTTTTTTTTTTTCGTTTTTTTGGTGGAATTTAAGTTTGACTTGGCTTTGCTGCATGGTTAGTTGGAACCCCCACACCCGCTTCGTTCACCTTCCGGTTCAGGTTCAGTTGCGTTTTATGCTTTTCGCTTGCAGCGACAATGATTCCCTGAACGCAGAATGTACAGTGTCCCCCCCCAACCCAAGTCCAGAGACCCCGCTCGATTTTATAGAATCACACGCTTCGCTGCTCTGTTGGCGACAGCCGTGCCAGTGGCAGGAGCTGCCCCTGGACCTGGAGTCTCTTTCCTTCTTCGTTTACCTTGGCCGGATATGTGCGGTTGCCGGAAAATGAACTTATAACTTGACTTGTTTAACTAACGCATTTAAGCGATTTTCTTCTTATTTCTCTTTATCCTTTCTCTCTCTCTTTTGGCGTTCGTTTCGGTTTTTCCGCTTCTCCAACCTCTCGGTTAATTCTGTTTTGTGATTTAATTTGCAATTTGATTGTAATAGATATCAAACGGCGAGTGGAAGCAAAAAAAAAAAAGGAGAAGGTTTTCTGCATTATCTCCATTTGCCTGTCATTCCACTTGGCTGTGTCCCTGCCCAGAGGCAAATTCCCAACCAAGCGTGTTGACCAGCTATGCGATTGTCAATTAGTTTGGGGTGAGTTGTCGCTGCTGATTGAGTCCACCTGCTCAACACAGAGAGACTGGACAGTACTTCAAACTATTTTTTCTATACATTTCCGCAATTAACCTCCTTGAAGCAGCTCAACTCTACCCACATTTCGGTTGAACTTGGGGAATTTTGTGTGCTTTTCGATAAATATATGCCCACTTGTGGTGTCAGCTTATTTGAAGTCTGTCATTGGTCAGACAAGTGCTTGCCACTTGGCATTTACCACTTTCACTTCACTTGAGCAAAGTTGCCCGAAAAAGTATGCAATACTAAGTGTGTGGCAGGCATGTGGCATGTGGCATCCCTCTTGCTCTTTGTAATTTATAGGTTTCCAGTTGCATTTCAATAAAATAAACCACCTCGTCTAGATTTTGGCGACTAACAAATAATTTCCTACATAACTTTTCCATTTATGAGAGCCTCAATGAAAAAAAAGAGTCGATTTCTGCCAAATTTTTCATCCCTGATTTATGCATTGGAATTTGTCCCATGTTGCATAAGCAAAACATTTCACCTACACTCCTGCAATTTGTGTGATTTCTCCTGTTTTCTACATATATATTTCTGCTGCTGCCGCTTATTTATTTGATTTTGCTCATATGTAAGAGTTGAGTGTGCCTGCGTGCGTGTGTGTGTGTGTGTGTGTTTGTCCAATTCCCACTCAACAAAGTAAATAGCAAATTCAAATTGCAGACTGACCGAATTTGGCATTTGACTGGCAGCCAATTAAACCGAAAAAAGGCCAAAGTTCAGCATGAACGTCCATGCTTTCAGTGTACGAAAATTTTAATTTAATTATCCAAAGTGTTACACAACAGCATTGCAGTTCATATGTACATAGGTATGTACATATGTGCACATATGTATGTATATGTCAATTTGCCATCGAATGGACAGCAAGAAACCCACAATGTTTGCTGATTTGATTTTAATTATATTGTTTATTTAATTAACAAATCGAGAAACCAATTGCAAGAAATCCACAGGCAAAACCTTCATATCAGTCCACTGAGCTGGCTAAGCTGAGGAAAAACTTTAAGATTACCACTTAGCAAGGAAGCTGCAAGGCAGTAGTGGTGACCCTAGCAGCACATTTGTTTATGTAAAGCACTAAGACAGCCTGCCTTATCTGCATTCTGCACGCCAAAGTTGGGCTTTGGAAGGTAAGAAAGCTAAACTTCTGGGAGAACGGAGCAGGACTCTTTTGGGGCAGAAGAAAGAGTTTCATCCTGGGTGTCTCTCTCTCGGAGTGATTAGAAATAGTTCTTGCTAAGGACAGGAAGAGAGGAAATTATCCTTCGTAAATTAAAAAGATAGAAATTCGTTTAAAAACGACCGAAGTCAAGCACATTCGTTGGCAAAAGTAAGGTACTTTCGCTTCTTTTTAAACTGTCAACACTGGTGTCATTTTATGTAAGCAGTTCTAAAATCCTCTGTTCGGTCTTTATGAACATGAAGATAACATGATAACACATTTTGGCAACAATTTGTTTTTAAGTTTGAACTTTGATTAAAACACAAACACAATTGTGAGTGGATGTTACTCGCTCAACGGGGGAGCGAGAAGTGATGTTTATTCATAAGGTGCGGTCTCTTTTTATAGGCTAGTTTTTCCCCACACACGGGGATTTTTCAGTTATTTATAACTTCCAGATGTCAATATATTTATATTACTAAAGGGCAACCATACACACGACCCTTGTACAGGTACTTAGAAATGCGTTCTTTGTGCATATGATTCTGTCTTAAAGTACTTGACACTTATGTTTGATGCGTTTGGTTGTAAAGACCATTGTAACAATCATTGGACATATTGCCAAGGGCAACAATTAGTGTTTTTACATATATTCTTCGATAGTGGACTGTATATTACATATTGATTTTTAGTGGACTGTATTTTTAGTCAGGTTTTCTTATTTTCTTTCTTATTATTTTGATAATAAAGGGTATTTTTAAGAGCATAGTGGAAATCTTTTAAAAAAAAAAAAAAACTTTTATAGAACGGTCGATATAATTTAATGTTTGAAGATTATTTCATGAAATTTGACCGTGACTGCGCCTCAAATGGTCATCCGCTTATAATAATTTGGCATACTCTTTCCAACATTTCGGCAGGTATCTCACGAATAAATGCTTCAATGTTGTCTTCCAATGCGTCAATTGATGCGGGTTTGACATGAGCTTTAACATAGCCCCACAAAAAATAGTCTAAAGGCGTTAAATCGCACGATCTAGGCGGCCAATTGACCGGTCCCGAACGTGAAATAAAATGTTCACCGAACTCGCCTCTCAATAAGTCCATTGTTGCGCGTGCTGTGTGGCATTTGGCACCGTCTTGTTGAAACCACATGTCATGCAAGTCAAGCTCTTGCATTTTGGGCAAAAAAAAGTTGGATATCATCTCACGGTAGCGCTCACCATTCACAGTTACGTTACGATTCGCATCATCTTTGAAGAAGTACGGTCCAATGATGCCACCAGCCCATAAACCGCACCAAACTGTGACTTTTTCTGGATGCATTGGTAGCTCTTGCAATGCTTCTGGCTGATATTCACTCCAAAATCGACAATTCTGCTTATTTACGTACCCATTGAGCCAAAAATGAGCTTCGTCGCTGAACACAATTTTTCGGTAAAAAAGTGGATCTTCGGCCAACTTTCCAAGAGCCCATTCACCAAAAAATTCTACGTTGCGGTAGGTCGTTCTATCCTAAATCCTTCCGCAAAATTTTCCACGCTGTTGAGTAACAGAGGCCCAATTGCTGCGAACGGCGACGAATCGATAATTGATGGTCATCATTAACACTGGCCGATACAGCTGCGATATTTTCTTCAGTTCGCACTCTACGTAAGCGTGTTGGTGGTTTAATGTCCAACAATGTAAATTTGGTGCGAAATTTAGTCACAATAGCCCGAATAGCCGCTTCAGTGGGTCGATTAAACTGACCATAAAATGGAAGAAGCGCGCGATGAACTTTCTTAACAGAGCACGCATTTTGATAATAAAATTCAATAATTTGCAAGCGTTGTTCGTTTGTAAGCCGATTCATGGTTAAATTATAGACCAAACTGAAGATGTTTGACAGTGAAACAAAACACGCAAACACGTGCGTGAGCTGTTTAAACCAGTGTTGCCAAAAAGATAATATCTAAAAAATCACCCTTTACTATTGATTTTTAAAGTTAAAATATTTTTAAAATATAATAATTATCTTATTTTTTCCATCAGTTTTTGAAATAGCAATAAAATTTTATGAAAAGACATAGTTTTTGAAATAGAAGGAAGCATTTCGACTACATAAAGTATATATATTCTTGATCAGCATGACGAGCTGAGTTGATTTAGCCCTGTCCGTCTGTCCGTCCGTCTATGCTATCTCCTCCGTCAGTTTTAAAGCTATCCCCACCAAATATAAATACGCTGAACGTTTGTCGGAACCGGTCGGATCGTATGACTATAGCATATAGCAGCCATAGGAACGATCGGTCGAAAATCTAGTTCTTGTAATAAAAACAGTTTTGTTTTTAATGGAAACGTCCCTTGCATTGGCATTTGTCTATTTTATATACTTTTACACAATTCAACAAAGTTTTGTCGAAATCGGATGACTATAGCATATAGCTGCATTATGAATGATCGGTCGAAAAATAAGTTCTTGTAAGAAAAACTTTTTTGTTTAAATTGGGATTGCCTCTAAATTTCGTAATTAACAGTTTGTTATGCTTTCCCATGATTGCACTTAGTTTGGTTGAAATCGGACATCTATAGAGTATTGCCCCCATTGAAAATTAAGGCCCGAAAAGTAGTCTTATTTAGAAAACAAACTGCAAGGGTATACAAAACTTCGGCCGAGCCGAAGTTAACTTTCCCCTATTATTTTTGTTTAATTTTACCCCCTCCTCCCCCATAAGTCAGCCCCCTCCCACCGAAAAAAATATCGCAAAAAAAAGCACCCATAAAACACTATAAAAACCCATTTGATTTTTGTTTAATTTTACTCCCCTCCGCCCTTTATAAGTCAGCCCCCTCCCTCCCGATCGAAAAAATATTATCAGAAACGAAATGAGAGCACCCTAAAACCTATAAAACGATACCCCATTTGATTTTTTGTTTAATTTTACTCCCCCCCCCTCCATAAGTCGGCCCCCCTCCCACCCGATCAGAAAAAATATTGTCAGAAACGAAATCAGAGCACCCAAAAACCTTTAAAAAGACAACCCATTTGATTTTTTTGTTTGAATTTTCCCCCCCCCTCCATAAGTCGGCCCCTCCCCACCGATCGGAAAATATTGTCAGAAACAACAACAAAACCAAAAACCCCAGTTTTTAATACCCAGTACAGATTTCGACACTGGTCTAACAGCCAAAGACAACGACATTATTAACTTCTGCCGGTCAAGTACAGTTTTCATCTGTCCAGTTTGTAATGCTCTTTTGGCAAACCGTCATATTTAGCTTTTCTTGTTTGTTACGTATGTGGTAAGTATCTGCTGTAGTCGGCCTACTTCTATTAAATTAATTGTGTGCCGGGGCCAGCGTATGTGGACGCTGTGCAGAGGTAAAATCAATGAAAAATTTTTTCTTTGAATAAACTTTACACCCGGTCACCCCTCTCTGCTGTTGGCGCCAGCTTTATAGTAATTAGCCATGAAAAGCTTCTCAAACTGCCGTTCGGATTTGGCGTTAAACTGTAGGTCCCTTTCTTTTGTGCGAAAATTAGCCAAGAGATTGAGAGAAGCTCGGCTTTGGCCCTTTGGGGCTGTGTCAACTTGACAAGCCATTTTTAATTTACTACTTAAGGTGCAAACTTATACTCTGTATAAATAAGTACATTTTATATAATTGAAATATTTGTTGATCTTGTAACAATTGTATTTTGGAGAACTTAGCGCGAGCTTTGCGAACTAGAACTCATGAATGAAATCATTCAAAATAAGCTAATAGCTATAAAAGATTGTTAAGAAATTTGCTCATTTTTCGATTATACAAATTTAATATTCTTTAGACTTACTTCTATTTGTACAGGGTGGTCCATTTAAAAATTGGAATTTAATTTTGCTATAAAAAAACTACTCGATATTTTAAAAAAGGTTGAACATTTAATGGAAAGGTTGGTTCATGTCATTTATTTATGAAAAACAAATTCGGTCAAATGACCACCAGCTGAAAGAAGCCCATTCGATCCAACCAATTTTTGAGAATATTTTCAATTGTTTCGGCACGTATGTCAGCAATAACAACTCGAATCTCGTTCTTCAACTCATCAATTGTTTCAGGATTATTTGCATAACATTTGTCCTTGAACGCTCCCCAAAGATAATAGTCTAACGGTGTCGGATCACACCTTCTTGGCGGCCAATTCACATCTCCATATATGCTGATTATTCGATTTTCGAAGATAGGGCGCAGAAGATCGCTAGTGGCGTGCGCTGTGTGGCACGTAGCGTCGTCTTGTTGAAACCAAATATCGATCAAGTCTTCAGCTTCAATTTCCTCGAAGAACCAATCACCTAACGTTGCGCGGTACACATTTTCAGCAACCGCAGCAATGTTTTCGGTCGAGCGCACCGGACGAGTACGTGCACGGGTTGGTTTATCCACTAACATTCCAGTTTCACGAACTCGCTTCACGAATTGATCCACAAATTTAGTTTTCGAAACATTTTTTTGTATTTTTCCAATTTTGCACAGTTTGAGTAGAACTTACCACTTGGTAGAGTGTGATATGAATCAATCAAGGCCAAAGATCTGATTTTCGGGCAGAAGATTCCGTTAAGGAGAGCACTTGGAAGTAATTTGAAAAAATCCAGCCTCAAGGGTGGAAAATGACCGGAAAAGTTTGTATGGGTAAAAAGCGCATTTCTTCCAATCGACTTGAAAACACGGCGTGTGGTCTTCATAAGCAAGTTAAGGTCGAAAAATATAGTTTCCAGTGCAATGTATTTATATAAACTTAATTACCAAGACTTTAACTTGATTGGATTTACCACATCGCCTTAAAATCAAACTAAAACGAAAATGTAGTCTGATTAGGCAATTTAATTTCGTTTTGATTCAATTAAGCGCATATTTAGTCCTCGACATGAGCTGCAAATTCAATTTGCTTCAAAATAATTCTTCGGCTGGAATATTTTGTTTTATTTTTTGCTGGAAATTTGATGCTATTAAAATTAATTGTGCATAAATTTTCAATCAAAACGGCCACACACACACACACACACGGAGACAGAGAGCGAGTAGAGCCAAGGAAAAGCCCCTCCGGCGCTTCTTCTTTAGTTTGGCCAGCGATGAAAATGAAACTGAAACTAATATGTGAGAATGCCTGACAATATGTGTCCAGGAAGCGGATATTAAAGCACAAAATGAAAATAAAATGAAAAGCTGACAGGGTCTGGCGTTTTTCTTTCATTTCATTTCGTTTTTTTTTTTTTTGCTGGCTTGATTTATGATATCAGGCGGCGGGGCTGGGGGGAAGAAGGAAAAATCCATTTTTCACCTTGGCGTGTGTAGATTTGTGATAAAATACTTAAAATACTTAAAACACTCCACCTCGTCCTCGGCCAAACTTCAGATGCAGCCAAGGAATTGAATTTAATAGCAAATTAATGGCATGAGAGAGGCAACGGCACTATGCAAAGTGCTCGTCGTTGGGGCCAATTGGCCAGAAAGCATTCGGGCCAACCAAACTGCCCAATTGCTCTTTTAGTGCCGCCACCATCTCCGGGCTGTGTCTGCCGCAGCACAAGTCTGTGTGTTTGTCTTCGGTTGACCAGCTTGCTGAAGCGTAAAAGGCTTAAACATCGCTGCTGGCGAGACCTGGCTGGCTAGTTGGGGGAAACGGTGAGTGGTTGAGGTACTTGTTCGACCAAATAAAAGAGCTTGGCTGGTAGATGTTGAAGTTAACTGCAGCTTAAACTCTAATTAACCCCTCACACGTGCCAGGCAAAAAGGGAATGCCAGTTCGGCAAAATTGGCAGCGAAGTTGCCACTGGCAGCTGAGAAAATCACTCATACGCGGTGTTGGCTTTCAGAAACAACCTCGAAAACGATGCTAAATTTGTTCAAGTGTATTCATATTATTCTCCTGCCTTTGGTTTAAAAACTGAATTCGTTCTCATTGTTGGCCTGTCGCATCAGCTGTTTATTTATGATGCTTTATTGTTATGCAAACCCACCCCAAAAAGAGCTCTGTGAAAGGAGGAGGAGGAGGGGGAATCTCTATGAAAGGCGGCATTCTTTGGCTCTTTGTGTGTGGCCTGCAATTTGCCTTCGTTTTGATGGCCTTTTTTCTAAAATTACCAAGCATAAAATTTAATTAGCCAAAACCGAAAAGGCAAAGGCCCAGAGAAAAAGTAAATTGCATTTGCGGGAGAATTTTAAAAGCTTCAATCTTGCTCGCCTCCGGGGAGAGCCAGCCAGCCAGCCAGCCACCCAGTCAGCCAGCATGCAGCGAACTTTTTTCGGCTGCTCCTTTTTTTCGCCAGCAATTTGTGTGCATTTGGCATTCAATTGCAATCCCCCGACGTTGCAACGAGAATCGCAAGCGTTAAATTGCCAGAGGGTCCCGGGTCCATATTAACCTTGGGCACACTTAAAGCGTCACTCCGGCTGGCCGAAGTGCTGAAAGGCCGCGGCCCATAAATTTCATAGCCGCCGGGGCCGACGCAACTTGCACAAAACAAATTTCGAAGATTAATGCCGTTATTTCTTCTTTTTTTCCGGCTACTTTTCACTTGACACAGTTTTTGGGGTTCGCCTCCTTTGCGTGGCCATTTCCGGTCAATGGCTGGGCATTTTTTTTTTTGCTTGCTTTCTGTTGGATTGTTTTCTACACTTCTGTTGACACTGGGCATTGCCCCACCGACCCGTTGCCAGTTCTGGGGGATTGTGTCTTTTCCTGCGGCCTAACGTTTAAATAACGGTTTACCCATTGTGTTTGCTTTGGCGGATTTTTAGCCCAAAAGTCCAAGTGTCTTACCACTTGTCACACCTGCGGGGAAACTGCAAATAGAAATAGGGGAAAACTGGAAACAGCCGGAGAAAAGATATTGGGGGTAGGCTAGAGCAAATCTTTTCTCATTGTCTCATCTCATTTTCGTCTTAGCAAAATAAATTATAAGTGGTTATAAGTGGTCAATACTTGGATAAGCTAAGGCTGTTTTTGGATTTATTCTTAGGACTTCAGCTGTTTTGTTTTTCCACCATATCTTTGTAACCACAGGAGAAGCTACCTTGGACCGAAGCAACGTTTATCGGTGGTACAAAATGTTCTCAGAAGGCCGAGAAGATGTGAACGAAGAAGAGAAGACGTGCCGGACGCCCGAGCACTTCAACAACAGACGAAAAAATTAATGAAGTGGAAAAAAAAATTGGCGAACCATCGAATCACCGTTAGAGAAGTTGCTGAGGACCTAAACATATCGATTGGCTCGTGCCATTCGATTTTACAATATCAATGATTTGGGCATGAGACGGGTCGCCGCGAAATTCGTACCAAAATTGCTCAATTGCGACCAAAAACAGCATCGCATGAACATTGCTAATGAGATGTTAAACTCTGTCCGCGACGACCCAAATTTGCTCCAGAGGGTCATAACTGGTGACGAAACGTGGGTTTATGGTTAAGCTCAATCATCTCAATGGAAGCTGCCGAGAAGACCGAAAAAAGCGCGCCAAAGTCGGTCGAATGTGAAAGTTTTGCTGACAGTTTTCTTCGATTGCAGGGGCGTGGTGCATCATGAGTTCTTGCCACAGGGAAGAACGGTCAATAAGGAATATTACCTGCAAGTTATGCGCAATTTGCGCGAAGCAATCCGCCAGAAACGCCCGGATTTGTGGAAGAACAAAAATTGGCTTTTGCACCACGATAACGCCCCTGCTCACACATCGTTGCTTGTGCGCGACTTTTTGGCCAAAAACAACACACTAATGATGCCGCAGCCACCGTATTCCCCAGATCTGGCCCCCTGTGACTTTTTCTTGTTCCCTAAACTGAAGAGGCCCATGAAAGGACGACGTTACGCTACCTTGACGAGATAAAGACGGCATCGAAGGAGGAGCTGAACAAGATAAAAAAATGATTTTTGAAGTGCTTCGAAGATTGGAAAAACCGTTGGCACAAGTGTATAATATCTCATGGGGATTACTTTGATGGGGACAAAATAGATATTCATGAATAAATAAATAATTTTTGAAAAAACACAAAATTCGCGATACTTTTTGAACACACCTCGTACTCAGCCACAGATGCCCTTCAAGAGTACTTGAATAGGTTTAGCAATTGGGCCGCTAGATGGAACATTGCCTTAAACACGGACAAGTGTGCTTTGGTGACTTATTCCACCCGTCGTGCACGGTCAGCTTATGGAGCATAAAGCAGCCCATAAATACCTTGGGGTGACACTGGACAGAAGACTGACCTTTGGACAACATGTCCCGACAGTGGCTGCCAAAGCTCCTGAACTCCAACAACAAGCTGTCACTCAGGAACAAAGTCCTAATCAACAAGGCTATTCTGGCTCCGGTATGGAGATATGGCCTACAAATTTATGGAATCGCGGAGAAGTCTCACCTGAGTAAGATTAGAGTGGCCCAGGCAAAAGTCCTTAGACGCATTACGGGAGCTGAATGGTACCTGAGAACCAGGGATATTGAAAAGGACCTTGGAGTTCCCATGGTTGGAGATGTTATCAACAAGCAGGCCGCCATTTACCTTGACAAGCTATCTCACCACCCCAACAAAAAAACTTGTTAAGAAGACGGAGAAGTCCAAGGTGTACGTCAAAGGAGAAGGTTAAAGAGAGTCTTACCCAAGAACCTGAACTCACGGCGACTCTAGCTGGACACCGTTTACACCAAATTCTCACTCTTTCTCACTAAATACCTACATAAAAATGCTTATACATTATCGGTAAGCCCAAATGGACACTGCCAAGTACTGTTAAAACCCAATATCACACTAGCATAAACGAGCAAAAAAGGGTAGCAGAACGCTACTAACTAAAGGTTACTTTACCAATAAAAGTATAGACAATATGGCAATGGTAAAGCCATGCCTTCGATATCTTCAGAGTCATTGGTAAATTATTGAAGAAAATTAAAAAGAAAAGAAAATAAGTTTTTCATGTGCTCAACACAAAACTCCAACGAGAAATGAATTCCAAATGCTTGGCCTGTGCTTAGTTGAAAATTAAAGCCTACTTCGGTGCCAAACAAAATTTGTTTCTAATTAAGTACTATGGGCACAATGAACATATTTTGGGGATAAATTGATTTGTTTTGTGAACTTATAAAATAATTTGTACATTCTGCAACTGGCTTATAGAGTTAATGCAAACACATATTATTAAGTAGGACGTTTTTTTAACATAAATAAAAATAAATAAATAATTAGCTAGTTTTTTGTACAATTTAACAAATATACAAAATTGTCTAACTAAAGGGTGATTTTTTAAGAGGTATGGGAAAGATTTTCAAAAAAAAAACACATAAAATTCAGAAAAATGCATGAAATCTTTATTTGAATCGATAGTACGGTCCATATAATTTAATGTTTGAAGATTATTTCATGCAAATGTTGACCGTGACTGCGCCTCAAATGGTCCATCCGCTAAGTCCAATTTTGGCATACTCTTTCCAACATTTCGGCCGGTATCTCACGAATAAATGCTTCAATGTTGTCTTCCAATGCGTCAATTGAAGCGGGCTTGTCTGTATAGACATGAGCTTTAACATAGCCCCACAAAAAATAGTCTAAAGGCGTTAAATCGCACGATCTAGGCGGCCAATTGACCGGTCCCGAACGTGAAATAAAATGTTCACCGAACTCGCCTCTCAATAAGTCCATTGTTGCGCGTGCTGTGTGGCATGTGGCACCGTCTTGTTGAAACCACATGTTATGCAAGTCAAGCTCTTGCATTTTGGGCAAAAAAAAGTTGGATATCATCTCACGGTAGCGCTCACCATTCACAGTTACGTTACGATTCGCATCATCTTTGAAGAAGTACGGTCCAATGATGCCACCAGCCCATAAACCGCACCAAACTGTGACTTTTTCTGGATGCATTGGTAGCTCTTGCATGCTTCTGGCTGATATTCACTCAAAATCGACAATTCTGCTTATTTACGTACCCATTGAGCCAAAAATGAGCTTCGTCGCTGAACACAATTTTTCGGTAAAAAAGTGGATCTTCGGCCAACTTTCCAAGAGCCCATTCACCAAAAATTCTACGTTGCGGTAGGTCGTTCGGCTTCAATTCTTGCACCCGCTGTATTTTGAAAGGCTTCACACCTAAATCCTTCCGCAAAATTTTCCACGTTGTTGAGTAACAGAGGCCCAATTGCTGCGAACGGCGACGAATCGATAATTGATGGTCATCATTAACACTGGCCGATACAGCTGCGAAATTTTCTTCAGTTCGCGCTCTTCTAATGTCCAACAATGTAAATTTTGTGCAAAATTTAGTCACAATAGCCCGAATAGCCGCTTCAGTGGGTCGATTAAACTGACCATAAAATGGAAGAAGCGCGCGATGAACTTTCTTAACAGAGCACGCATTTTGATCATAACATTCAATAATTTGCAAGCGTTGTTCGTTTGTAAGACGATTCATGGTTAAATTATAAACCAAACTGAAGATGTTTGACAGTGAAACGAAACACGAAACGTGCGTGAGCTGTTTAAACCAATGTTGCCAAAAAAGATAAAAAGCTAAAAAATCACCCTTTATTTATATTCACCGATTTCAGAACTGGGTTTGGTTTAGCTCTATCAGCTCTTGTTTCCAAGATATGGCAGAAAAACAATTTAGTCGTATCTTTGGCAGTATAGGATTTAGTGAGGCCATACTAGGCATAATTATCTTGATTTGGGAGTACTCCGACTTCTAAGGCTAAAACTAAACATGGCTACACCGAATGTCCAACAAGAATATTCACCTTTTGGGATAGTCGGTCAACAAAAGAACATTGGGAACGAGGGGACTGGCCTTTGCGAGACACTATGGCAATCGGAGAGAAAATTTTAGTTTACACATAGTGGGTTTTGAGCACAAATAAGATTTTCTTACCTCCTCTTTATTTTAAGCTTGGTTTGAAAGCACTAAATCGTGATGGAACCTGCTTCCGACATCTTTCCAAAAAGCTTTCTTCGCTTAGCTTGGAAAAAACTAAGGCTGGAGTTTTTGGATGGACTTTAAGTTCGAAAATTAATCAAGAAGTTGTGCTTTTTTCACAACTGTAAGCAACTTATGCATTGACAAACCAAAAAGAGCGTGGATATCTTTACAGCTGTTTCATGGATGTCCTATCCAATCATCAGAAGGCGTTTCAAAAAAGCAGCAATGAAAGAAACTAACGGAGATCGAAAACTGTTGTGCGCAGAACGAATGGACATAAAACAAAATAGTGTGCTAAGATAACAAAAAATGCCAAAAACGCCAAAAAGGCGACGACCTATCGATTTACCTAATGACATTGAGCTTATGGAAGTGAGGGAGACATGAATCTCTTCTCGCACTCTAAGTTTTGCAAGGCCATTCTGTCTGGCAGACTAGAGTTTACAGAAGACAACTTGCTCAACGGGAAGAACACCCCAGTCTTCCTTGTTGAAGATGTCTTTCCGACAAGCGCATCATGAAGCCATTGGGGCTCGAAACCGCCCAAGAGGCGAGTCTTTAATTACCGCCTCAGTAGAGCTCGCGATGTATTGAGAATACATTCGGTATTCTTAGTGATGGATGGCGTACAACGACTTTGATGTCAGCGGAAAGAGCCCAAAAATTGTAACAGTGTTGTTTGATGCGAACAAATTGCGAAGCTTTGGGAAACACCCAAAGCAACGCATGTACCCTCTTCAAGGTTTCCGTGGTCGTTTGCAAGACTACCCGAAATTTGTTCGAATTCGGTTAAGGAGTATTAAACTCTCCAGTTGGATCTGTACCGTGGCAATACGAATCTGCTGGCGTGCCAATCCATAGCGAGTAATAAATTTTCATTTATTATTTAAATCAAAAAAATGCCATTATTATAAATTTTACAAAATTATTTCAATATATTTTCTCTCGTTGGCCCGGGCAAGCAACAACTCAGTAACATCTCTTTGCTTGCGGGCTGCTGCTGGAGTCATCCTATTCAGCAAACTGTCCCAAAACTGTAGGGCGGGCAGGTTTGCCAAGGGCGGCTGAGTGGGAGCAGCGATACCCACATCATTTGTTCCAAAAACTGGCAACAAAACTGCAGTTCGACCCTGTCCCGATCGGTGTCGGTCCTTTTCGCAAAAATTATCAATTAGAAACGGTTGGTTTGGTCAGAAAAAGCGTTACTACAAGGAATAGAAGCGCTGTCTCCGTTCTAACAAGTATCGCCCTCGAGCAATTGATCACTATCTTTGGTGCCTGGGCTTGTTGCATGACACCCAAAATCAAAACGGCTTCCGTTCAGTGTTATTGGGAGTGCTGGTGCTGAAGACGTCATTCGGGTCAAAGGAAGAGCTGAGTTCTGCAAAAATAATACATAATTTTTTCAAAATTATAACATGTAATTCAATACAGCTTACCTTCTCTGCGATGACATGTCTGGCATAAACGACATATGTGCGGTAACTCAGTCAACTTGGTCGCTCACTTGGGGCTCCCCAACATGACGCCCCCGACTCCATTTAGCGCGTTCAGACGCTTCGGTACCTGTAGTGTCGCGCAAGAAGCCCAAGCAGCTTTGCATTCACTGGCTGAAGGACAAATATCCATGATTTATATTATAAAACTATGTTCATATTTATCTTACCTTCTTTTTGAAGCTTCCACAGGCTTAGCACTTTTTACGGCAAGTGCATTAAAGTGCTTATTTGTGAGGTCCCAAAAAGCGGCTTTGCCTCGACTGCCTTTATTAAGGCGATCTTATCTTCTCAGGAAGCGCTTCAAGGATTCTTACGTTCATTCTTTTTATTTGACATTTTTGCTCTACCGACCGTCAAAATAAATAAATTTTATTAGTTTAGCTACTTATAAAATCCAAGTGCAAAGTAGTTGGACGCGAGACGTCAGTGTGGATTTTACAACCCCTGATTGCTTAGTCAGCATACCAGTACAAAACGTTTTACGTCAAAAACTTTGGAGTGGTTTTACAGGTCATTTTTATATGAAAATTTTGTTGCGAGCGTTTTGCGTTCTCCATACTAGGCTTTACAAAACAATAGAGCGTGCCTTCTCTCATATAGGTTTTAGTAATTTATTTGGCGACCTTCTTAATGTTTAATTAGTAGCATTGCCATGTTAGAATTGCAACCACAGCTCGTCTCCTCTTCTTTGTGGAAAGATTCAAGAACGCGTCGTCCACTCCAACCACATTCCAAATGCAACAAATTTCTGTGACCTCTGGTTTCTTGCAGCAACTATACCTCAGCATTAGTATTGTGATAAGGCGCATCCCGAAATAAAAAGGAGTTTTTAAAAATATTCCTTAATGGTGGCGCCACCTATTAAAGGATTCCATTGACAGTTATTTAAAGCTTATCAAACTGTGATCGAAGCTTAAAAAATGTAAATAAATTCCCATATTTTGGTAAACTTTGCACCCTTTTGGACAGATTCAGTTGCAGTTGGCTGCTAAATCGAAGGACTTTCGAGTACCATGAACCAATTAAGTTGGTCTTAACTTGGCTCTTAATTGAAATGTGTACAACAAGTGCAGCTGGTCCATAATTCACAACAAGTGTAGCAACAACAACCTCAGAAATTTTGCACCCCAACCAACCCAAACACATATCCGTCGTGGGTGTTTGTTTTTTTTCTTTGTGCCTGTCCAGTGTGGCAGCGTCATCATTGCAATTGATATGGTTTTGCAGTTGTTTGCACTTTTTTGGCCTGCTTTTCGCATTTTGCATGCATTTGGTTCGATTTTTATTTTGCCACGCCTTCACATTTGCTTCGCCAGTTTGTTTGTTTTTGGGCGGCCGCTGGTGCTGCTGCTGCTGCCTCGGCTACTTTTTCCACATGAATTTATTGCTTGCATATTTCGGGCTGGCTGCTCCTGGCCCCGTGCAGTTGCCCCATATGCTGTCGCCCATTTTGTTTGGACACGGAAATGGTTAACAACAGCAGCGGATGTTGTGCAAATTTAATAAATTTACCTCGCTGCTTTTGTTTATTTAATTTTATGTAGCAAAAGTTGCCGCCCCCGCACCCTTAGTTAGGTGTGGTGGACTTTTTATTACTTCTGGCTGTGCATCTAATTAGCACTTGGTCTGACATGGCAGAGCTTAATGGCTTTGATTCTCCCGGCCATCAATAACATTGGCAATCGCACAGATTATAGATTTATCAAAATATTAATGCGTGTTCAACAAGAGTGAAACTTTAGCCGCTACTAATACCGGGATCAGACGGCATTAAATCAAACTGAAAACAAAACTGTGCAACTGCACTTTCGGTCCGACTGTTTAAAGGATGTGGGGGAAATACGACAAATTAAATTACATTCGGCAGATAAACTGATTTCCAGGCTAAAGTGCACATGGATCAAAATTTGAGTCTAAGCTCATTAAACTGCCGCACTCCATTTCCTTTGGCTGCAATGCCATAAGTCAATTGAAAATCAAAGCAAAGGCTTCCACTGGCTTGCACTGAGCTCAATTAATGCGCCGGCCAATTAATCGACCTCCACAGCAGGATTTGAACGCCACCATTTGTCAGGGAGGACGCAGCCGAACCCAGGGCCAAGAGCCCACACACAATGGCCAATTGATTGCTTGGCAATTTTCCTCAAGCCAGTGCAATTTTGTTTCAATTCTTTCATATAAATTTATATGGCGCAACAATTGTTTTGGCATTAAAAACGTATCCCAGAGTCGAGGCAAGGGTTGCCGGCAATTGATGGCCACGTCCCATGCTTTTGTCGCCGTTGCCATCCATCACACTCAATGCGAAATAAATTGAAACTAATACCAAAAAGAGGCAATCAATGAATGCTACTACGTACAACAGCTGTTCTGCTGACCAACTGGTAAATCCTGTTTCGGTGCGAGGCAAAGTCAAAGTCATGGAAAGTAGCAGCCAACCAGCCAACCAACCGACCGACCGACCGACCGGCTGTCCAAATGGTGAAATTACTTGAATTGTGTGTAACATGGTCCATGGTTAGTGGAGCAGGCCATGTGGAGCACTTTCTACGAATTGAAGGAAAATGGCAAATCAGCAAATTTGTCAGTTTAGAAGAGAGAAGAGAGAGAGAGACAAGACAAATGCAAAAAGTGCGACAACAAATTTCCTAAAATTGTTAAAAAGTAACCAAAATTATAAGTGGAAACCAAGAGTACCTAGCTTGATCTTTTACTCGACCTTGAGAGCGTCACTCACTTCGATCACACTCGTGTCTTCAAGCAACGGTAAGTGAATCGTTGACCAGAGAAAGCCAAGAAAGTCGATTGTTGTTACAATTTTCATGCTCACCAACACAAGCACATTTTCGGTACGAAGGACATAGCACGCTGACATTGCACATTTTGTGGTGTTGAGTACTGAGTATCGAGTACAGAGTATCAAGTACTAATTATGGAATACTAATACAGTACTGAATGTAGAGTACAGAGTACCTTGGTATTGAGTTCTGAGTACCGAGTATTTACGTATTGAGTACTGAGCATCGAGTACTAAGTATTGAGAACTTGGTGTTGAGTTTCGAGTACTGAGTATCGATTTCGGATTTTGCAGTACTGAATATAGAGTACGGAGTACCTTACTATCGATTACTGAATATGGAGTACTAAGTATTGAGTTCTCAGTAGCGTATATTTTGAATAATTGCAGCTACACTTAATTGCAAATTCAAGATAATTACTACAAATTCTCGGTCAGTGTTATTAAACCCTTGCAGAGAGTATTATAAAATTGTCCGGATGTTTGTAACGCATTGAGGAAACGTCTCCGACCACATAAAGTATACATATTCTTGATCAGCACGACGAGCTGAATTCATTTAGCCCTGTCCGTCTGTCCGTCTGTCCGTCTGTTTCTATGCTATCTCCTCCGTCAGTTTGAAAGCTATCTTCATCAAACTGTGCACGAAGTTTTTCGGTACGTAATCGCTGCACGTTTGTCGGAACCGGCCGGATCGGATGACTATAGCTATAGCTGCCATAGGACGAAAATACGGAGAAACTTTTGTTTTAATGGAAACCCCCAGAGTACGTATTGCTTAGTTTACAATCCTTTCCCATGATTTCACTAAGTTTGGTCGAAATCGGATGACTATAGCATATTGCTCCCATAGGTACGATCCTTGAAAAACAAGGTGTTGATGTACAAAGTGATCCTGGCACCGATCTGGAGGTATGGCATCCAGGTGTATGGCATCGCCGCCAAGACCCACCTGAATAAAATTAGGGTCTTTCAGGCAAAAATTCTCAGACGAGTCACTGGTGCAGAGTGGTTCATCAGAACCAAGGACATAGAGAGAGATTGTGGTGTCCCTATGGTCGGCGATACCATAAATATACAAGCCGCACGTTACCTTGACAAGGTAGCATACCACCCAAACAACCTTGCCAGACGCCTGCTCAGAAGAAGAAGGATAAACGGGATCAGGGCAAGACGGAGACTTCAGAGGATCCATCCCACTGACTTGGCTAACCGAAGGATATAGGCTTACCATTCAAAAAACCTGTCATATATTACGAAAAGACTGACATGAAAACATAATTCCCAATGATAAATCACACACAAAATACTCACCTTTATAGCTTTAAAATACAAACTTTGTATATACACAGTCATTACGGAACACTATCACATATATATCAATAACAATCTAAATATATAACAAACCTAGCACTCAAAACCCCTAGAACTAGAACTACACGTAAAAAACAAACACAACACAACAAATGTCTAATATAAAAATCAAAACAAACACTACCAGGCCTGTTCCGGTTTTCACTTTCACTAAATTTGCTCGAATTCGATTTGCCTACCTGTTCCGGTCTTCACAATTCGACAGATTTACTCGATTTGAATTCACATTGCTTGGAGCCAATGAATTCAAAAGTAAATGCGATTTTGTACATAAAGGCGTCAAATTAATGGCTTAAAGTTAATTTTGTACCAATGTTTAGTGTTTTTAGATACTTTTAGCAATTTTACATTCCCTTAAAAATTATTTTAAATAAAAAAATTAATAATTTTATGAACAGCTTCGGTTTTGCCACGTGCCATCCAAATCGAATTCACATATTTTGTTCAAGCTGTTCTGGTTTTCACTTGTTTATGAAACGCTGGGAAAATGTTAATAAAATGCCCTTAAAAATTGAAACGACATTTTAAACACCTATATTCAACTACTATCAACTATTTTGAGTGATTATTTATTGGATTGTTTTGATTCACCAGTTGATTAAGGTAAAAGTGTAGTCAACGGAAACAATTTGGAAATGAAACACTGAATTCAAATACCAGAACAGCTAAAACCAAATCGTTCGATTTTGTTTTCATTTGAAATCGAAGAAATATGTGAAAACCGGAACAGGCCTGTACAACATAAGTTATTTTTGGAGTAACAATAGCTTGTAAAAACTTAGATGTAATAGGGTCACTAAGCTCAATAAAATTACCCTTAAAAAAAAAAAAAAAAAAAAAATTAAGGAATATCTTAGTATTGAGTACTGAGTGCAGAGTTCCATTCTCGATACTATACCCCCAATCAACTACTGGCCAAACTTCAAAGATCCTCCAGAATTTCTAAGGCAATATGGTACCCATTCAAACACCTGGCCTCACCAAGGACCTTAAGGTCTATGTGTGACCCCAATCTGGGCGAGCTATACCCTCAACTGTATAAGAGACGAAAGCGAGCCCACAATTTGAATCGCTCAATACATTCTCATATATAAACTTCCTTACTACTTTTCATTAGAATTCCGTTATCCTAAAGAGAACTAGCACTACTGGGTTTGGCATTCACCTTATTTTATGCTCCTGGAGTCACTTGCACCCTACCCTGTGGTCGAAATGTAATTACAATAAGCACGAATACGCACGAAATTCAGTTTCTTATGGCTGTTTTTCAACCCTAAAACAGAAATGGAAAATTGTAGAAATACAAGACAGAGAGAGAGAGAAGTCAATTGCAAAGATGCAATTAAGAAATTTTCAAATATTTTATATTCATTTCCAAAGTAAATATAATTAGATATGCAAAGTTTGAAGTGGATTTCTTAAAAATACTAAAATAGTTGGGGCTACAGGTGGCAGTACAGTTAGTGCAGGCAGTTATTTGCATATCGCTGTGTCTCTTTCTTTTTCGTAAATTTTATCTGAAGCTGTGTTCACCTAAGCAAATTAGTTTGTTAGTATTAATTTGAAAGTTTATTTAACATTTTCAACTATTTAATATGCCAGTGTGAACGTAGCTAAACCATTGCAGTGCATATGTGCTTCCTTAGGTTTCGCTTTCTCTCTCTCTCTCTCTCTCTCTCTCTCTCTCTCTCTCTCTCTCTCTCTGTATGTCTCTGTATGTGCTAAAAGAGGTACATATATCTCCATTGGAAAAAAATCGCAGAATTGTTTGGGGTGGTTCATTTCATTTCATTTCATGGTATCAAGGAGAGTCCAGACAATAGAATGGATTCCCCGAAAAACGCTCCTAAAATGGGTCAATATAGGCACTTTTAGCAACTTTCACCTCAAATTACTAAAAATCTCGACAAGGAAATCATCTAGAATCACTACCAACCATTCAAGATACTGGACCTTGTTGCCTAGTGTAATTTGTGTTTCCAATAACTCTATAAGCCAGTTGAAGAATGTACAAATTATTTTATAAGTTCACAAAATAAATCAATTTATCCCCAAAATATGTTCATTGTGCCCATAGTACTTAATCAGAAACCAATTTGTTTAGGCACCGAAGTAGGCTTTAATTTTCAACTAAGCACAGGCCAAGCATTTGGAATTCAGTTCTCGTTGGAGTTTTGTGTTGAGCACATCAAAAACTTATTTTCTTTTCTTTATTTTTTTTAATATTCTTCAATAATTTATCACTCTTGAATGAAGATATCGAAGGCATGACTTTATCATATAACAACAACATTTAGTCTTGTCTATGATATCTTGGTTTTTGCGACGAAGGGATTGTTTCTTAAGTTTCTCCATAATTTTTTCAAAGCGAATAAATATGCAAAACACATTTTTCGCCTTATCTTTAAAACAAAGCTGACCAGTTTCATAATCAGTGCACCAAACTGGAACAGAATTTTTCATCAGAGTGAAGGCAACATACAAAAGTTGTCATTTTGTTTCCCTGTGTAATCAACAGAAGTCAACAAAGACTTTTTTACATATGGATAGCAAAGGTTGCTTTGACATTACTGTTTCGAAGGCCTCCCTAAGCATCTGATCAGTAAGCTGTACATTGTACACATTCGATTAGAAAAAGGAATGAAAGCACATAACATCGACTACAGCGCCTTTACATGTTTAAGGTATATTTTTTCTTGAACCAAACCGAAATATTTGGCCGGAACTGGTTTTGGTTTGCACTTGCTTCAGTTTAAGGTTGGGTTGATACGAAAACAATGCTGATGTAGACGAATCACTTAATTCCGGTACTTAATTCTCAGTACTGAGATCAGCATATTTTTGGTAAGAGCCCATTCAGTCAGCTGTTTTGTACTTAGAGCCCATTCAGTCAGCTGCTTCTTTTCGCGTCCCTTTTCCCTTTTTTTAGAATTTTTTAGTACTAGCATCTAGAAAAGTAAGTTCTTGAAGTTATTGTTAGATTTTAGTCTCAAGAACACATATTCTCTTCAGTATAAGCTCTCGCCTACTTTTTTAGCTAATTGAGAGTTAGTAACGAAGTCAAAAAGTTCCATTTGCTCACAATTGTAAACAACTTATGCATTGACATACCAAAAATAGCGTGGAAAACCTTTACGGCTATTTCATGGATGTCTTGACCTTGAGCCAGCTAACTCGTTACTAATTAAACATTAGAAAGGGCGCCAAATAAATTGAAAAAATAATTTAGATTTAAGCATGGGTTTTTACGATCTGTTTTGATTTGAGTCAAAGTGAATGTTTGCAGGTTCAAGGTAGAGGAATGATTATAATTCAATAATCTTGAACCATTTCATATGTATTCTCTGTTGAATTTTCTGTTGAATATTGAATTATAATCAATCCTAGACCTTGAACCAGCTAACGTTCACTTTTACTAATTTAGATTTATTTATAGCTATTTCTATAAATTTTTCTGCGAAGCTAGCAGCTTTTTGATCTCAAGTTCTGGCAACACTGATCCAGACAAAATAAGCGTTCTACACCGAAAAAAATGCCGGGGAAATTGAAAGCCTAAAAACAATGACTTGATCCCGGCAACGGGATTAAAATTTTAAGTACGAGCAGGCTTGATATCGATCCGAATCGGGATTGTCTTCGCATCGCAGGTGTGGTACACTTGGCTGAGCGGCGCTGTCAGTGAGTGCGTCATTCGAGGTCCCGAGTTCGAGTCCCAGTCAGGGTAAGTAAAAAATAAATTTAAAAAAAATTTTTAACTTAATGACAACAAAAGGAGTAGGGTATGGTGAGTGGTGTAGTGGTACCCCCTCACCCTTTTTTATGTATTTCGAAATTAATCCCAGAAAGGATCAGTTTAAGCCCGGCAAGTCAAAAACCGTGATCAAAGTGTTGATCCCGGACGGGTTCAATTTACGGCATGCCGAGAACAACCCATTATTAAACGCGTTTTGGATATAGTTGATCCCGAATGAATCAATTTTTTGGATCAGTGTACGTTTTCTTGGGTAGCTGGAACAGCAAGAAGTTTTGATAGTTCATAAAAGAACATCATTTAAGAACATAACAACATCTTTACCTTCAAAACTTTTAATGCTTACAAAAACCCTGCTTGATGTCATAAAACTGGTTAGTAAAAATACTCAATATTTGTTATGTCTTTTCAGTGATACTATCGAGTAATATATCAAAATCTCGTGACATGGTTCTTGTCGTCAAACTGAATGCTCATAAAAAAGTGTCAGAAAAGTGTCTGAAAACGCACATATTGTTTGCTGGGATTAGGGTGTCCTATGCAGAAAATTGTTCTCAATTTTTTTTGACAATTTATAATTTTTTTTTTTTTTCATTTGGCAAAACCACAAAAATCCATCCTCCTGCCACCATACTTTCATTTTTAATCGGGATCTTAGGATTTTTGTATTTCAACAAGTTCAAAAGGGCGTGGCGCTATCATTCATTTAATAACACAAATATTTTTCGTTCTGTTTTCAATACTAACGTCGGTTAAATTACCTGAATATTGTTCGTACGTGTTTTATGATCGTGAAATGTTGGTAAACTTGTGACTTTCCCAGCTTTTGTTAGTTTTGTTGATCGTCATTTACTCGCTGTTGTTCAATACCAAAATGAGGCGTCTTAGCACGGTCGCCACCTCAATGTGGCACTAAGCTGATTAGCTCTAATCTTAAGTTGCAACAAAAGCCAAAAAACCCCAATCATGGACAACGGTGGAAGGGAGTGGAAGAGGGTGCAGCCCGCATCAGCAACCGACAGTAGTAAAAAGCATAGCAAAAAACGACTGTTTACATTTGTCAAAGATTTACGAAAGGAAAAACTGAAAAAGGGAAAACAGATAAAAATGGCACGAATAAAATGCACATAACATGGGACCAAGCTGAACCCGAAACGGGGGATCAGACCAAGTCATTGGGACTGTGAATAGGGGGGCGCTGTCTGTCTGAGGTTCTTATCTTACTTTAGAATTTTCGGCGCCGTGTATGTGTGAGGGTGTGTGTGTGTTTAGATAGTGGCAGGTAGTCCAGTCATGTGTCCGCTGTCCGCTGAATTGGTTTACGGTTTGAACTTGACGTGGGGTGGCGGCTAAGCAGCTCTTGACATTTGTATTAAAATCACAAAAAATGAAAAGGGAAAAAACAGTTGACTGGCGGCTTTGTCATAAGTTGACGGGAAATGGCTAAAAAATAGTGGAAAGAAGTGATTCTCTAGAGTGAGGAGTCACTTCGAATAAATGAAATTAATGCTTGATATAAGTTCTATGATTTCTAGCCTTTTGTAGGGCCTTCTAATATCATGAAATTCATATTTTAATTTATTTTTTATGTGATTTTGAATAGAAATTTAGATTTGATATTTATAGAAAAGATCATAAATCAGATTTTATCTGTTGACGAGGTGAAATATTTTTCTCGGACAACCAGGGTGCAGAAATGGTTTATTATCTTTCTCTGTCCCTTGATACCTCCATTTTGTTTGTTACCTTTTTCTGTAGCTCTCTTAATTTCCTTTATATTATGTTGTCTTAGCTTTCCATCTTACTTTCTTCTTCGTTATTTCTTTCTTCTGCCTACTTTTTCGTCTTTCTTTCAGTTCTTTTACTCTTTTTGATCTCTTTTTTACTTCTTTTTCATTACTTTTTTCTTTCCTTCTGCTTTCTTTTCGTTCTTTCTTCCATCTTCGCTCGTTCTTCTATCTTTCTTCATTCTTCCTGCCTTCTTTATTTCTTTTCCACTCTTCTATTTTAATACTTCCGTCTTTCTTTCTTTCATCCATCTGTCTTCTGTTTTCCTTCTTTCTTCCTTCTTTCTTTGTTTCTTTTTTCTTTCATCATTCTTTTTGATTTCTACCGCATTTTTTCCTTCTTTTTTTGTTGGAAGGGTGGAAAACCCCTCTTATTTCTATCTTTCTTTCTTCCTTCCATCTTCCTTCTATCTTTCTTGCTTTTTTTGTTCCACTCTTAAAGTCTTCTTCTTTTTTCTTTCTTCATCTTTCTACTTTCCTCCTTCTTTCTCATTTCTTTCTATCTACTCTCTTCCTTCTTTCTTCCTTTTTTCTTCGTTCTTTCATCCTTCTTTATTTCTGCCTTCCTTCTTTCTTCTTTATTCCTTTGTTATTTCTTCCTCCCTTCTTTCTTTCTTCCTTTAATCTTCCTTCCTTTTTTCTTCCTTCTTTCTTCCTCTTTTCTTCTTTCTTCCTTCTATCTTTCTTTCTTCTTTTTTTTACTCCTTCTTCCTTCACTCTTCCTTCTTTTTTCCTTCCTTTTTTCTTCATTCTTTTCTTCCTCCTTCATTCCTTCTCCTTTCTTCCTTCTTTCTTCCTTTTTTCTTCGTTCTTTCATCCATCTATATTTCTTCCTTCCTTCTTTCTTCTTTAATCCTTCTTTATTTCTTTCTCCCTTCCTTCTTCCTTCCTGCATTCTTTCTTCCTTTTTTCTTTATTCTTTCTTCCTCTTTTCTTCTTTCTTCCTTCTATCTTCCTTCTTTCTTTCTTCTATTTTCACTCTTTCTTCCTTCATTCTTCCTTCACTTTTCCTTCTTTTTTCCTTCCTTCTTTCTGCATTCTTTCTTCATTGTTTTCTTCTTCCTTCATTCTTTATCCTTTCTTCCTTAATTCTTCCTTCTTTCTTCCTCCTTTCTTCTTTCTTTCTTCCTTTCTTCTTCGTTCCTTCATCCTTCTATATATCTTCCTTCCTTCTTTCTTCTTTAATTCTTTCTTTATTTCTTCCTCCCTTCCTTCTTTCTTCCTGCATTCTTTCTTCCTTCTTTCTTCCTCTTTCTTCTTTCTTCCTTCTATCTTACTTCTTTCTTTCTTATTTTTTTACCCCTTTCTTCCTTCTCTCTTCCTTCTTTCTTCCTTCCTTCTTTCTCCTTTATTTGTTCATTCTTTTCTTTTGCCTTCATTCTTTCTTTCTTAATTCTTCCTTTTTTCTTTCTTCCTTCTTTCTTCCTCCTTTCTTCCTTCTTTCTTCCTTCTCTCTTCCTTCTCTTTTCTTTCTTCCTGCCTCTTCCTTCCTTCTTTCTTCCTTACCTCATCCATCCTCCTTACTTTTTCCTTTCTTTTTCCTTCCTTCTTCCTTTCTTTTTCCTTCTTTCTTCCACCCCTCCTTATGCCATGCTTCCTTCATACTTGCATGTGCATTTCAAATTTCTTCCCCCTGTCTTCCGTCTCTAATCCTTCCCAATTCAGTTGCCATCCAATATCCCCCCCCAAAAAAAAAACCCCATTCAACTCCCAAATGCGCCATAACAATCCAATCGCAATGGCCGTTGTGTCCATTGGTCACCCTAATGCCGTCAAACTAAATCAACACCCAAGACGAAGCGAAACGGAACAGGCAATTGCAATAATCATTTGAGCCGCTCAGGCAACATCAGTCTGCCGAAGAGCGGTGGCGGGCAGGCGGGACTCGGGGGCGATGCAACTCCACCCGACACTTGAACCGGCTTGTCCATATTTTGGCGCAAGTTTTCACCACACGCCCAATGTGGAAAATGCAGACGCTGCACTTGTGTGTGGGGAAAAGTGGCAAAACGAGTCTGCACCAACAAAACGTGATGCAGAACGAAAAAAAGTGGTTCGGCCTGTGGAAATGGAAATGTTCATTTGCGAGTTCGGCTTCGGCTGCTGCTGCTGCTGCGCTGAGTTGATGCTCGGCCATGGCAGGCGGCATTATCAGGCGCCGACTTCAGTCGCAATCGAGCGCTCAGCGTGTGTGCCTCGTCTCGTGTGGCAGCTATAGAACCCGCCCCCTACGCCTAAAGTAGTCAGTAGCAGTCAGTTCGCACTTAGCCAACATTTCGTTTTGGCCATTTGGCGAGATTTGCGCGCGCGTTTTGAATTGGAGTCTGCCACGTGCTGCGTGCGAATTGTTCGTTTGTTTGTTTATATTTTTGTATGTGTGTGTGTGTGTGTGTGTTGCCAATAATAAAAAGTATTGTTTTTTGGCTTTGGTTTTACAATTTTACAATTTGCAGTTTGATTTAGCGAAAGTTTTTTTTTGTGTGCCGGCATGACGAGTTTTGTGCGGACCGGGGAAAATGGAAAATGAAAACAATTTGGAGAAGCTGCGGCCTGCTCTTCAGTTGGACGCCCCTAATTAAACCGGTTAAGCATTTTCGTTGTTGTTGTTGTTGTTGTGTGTTTTGCTAATTGCCAGTGAAATTGTGACCAAGATAACAGAAATGACAAAGAAAGTCCTTGTGGGGAAGGGGGAAGGAGAAAAAAGTAACATTTCAATTTTGAATTGTTTATGTTAATTAAGAATTGTTTTTACAAGCGGTCGGTTTTAATTGAAAGTGAATTATGTTTTGGTCAACTTTACAAATTTAACATATTTATTTGCAGCATTTCGAAGCAATTGATTTCCCACTCTCCAATTTTCTTTTTAAAGAATTTTCTGCTCAGTTTTTAAAAATTTTGAATTTATAGGGATTCTTAAATCGTTTGAACTTGATTTTCCCTGCTTGCAAAATCCTCTTGTGTGTGAGTTGGTAACAGGTGAAACTCTTGTGAGTTGGCATCAGTCCTTATTTGACATAGCCAAGTCAAATATTAACCTCTTCATTAAGAGTACAAATAATTTTATCACTTGGACGTGTTGCCGCCTTTTAGTGCTTCTAGTTTTAACATCTCTGTGATTGTTCATACTGACAGTTACTGATCAAGGAGTTGTTCTTTATTCAAACGAACTACATCCTTTGTATTCTTTATAAAGAGCATAAAATGAAGAATAGGTAATTGAATTATGAGGAAGAAACGACGGAAGAAAGAAGAAATCTTATAATGTTGAAAGGAAGCAATCAAATAAAATAGAAGTAGAAATAAAGAAAGGAGGAAAAAAGGCTTGAAAGTGAGAAGAATGATCCCAGTTAGCAGAAGAGAAGTATAAAAAAGAAACAATTACGGTTTGTACGAACAGTATCCAAAAAAGAAAAAAAAAACAATATAGAAGAGACAAGAATCATAAAGTTGGCTAAAGGCAAAGAGTTTCGCTAAATATTTGGTAATTCAAATTTTCAAAATAGAGAAAAGTTAACTTCGGCTGGGCCGAAGTTTGTATACCCTTGCAGCACGTTTTTCTAACTACTACTTTTCGGCTACCTTACGGACCTTACTTTTCTATGGGTGCCATAGATAGATGTCTGATTTCGACCAAACTAAGTGGAATCATGATTGAAATTGAGTCCATTTAAAACAACAAAGTTTTTCAATGTACTTTTTTTCGACCGATCATTTGTATTCCGATTAAAACATTTTAGAAGAAAAGGCACGTTAGTTCAATAATCAAGCAAAAAATGAACAGAGAATACAGTAAACATGAACATAGCTGAGCCGTTCGGCTGCCGCAATCAAGTTCGTCATAACTTTAGGTGCTGTCACACAACAAATGAAAAGTATCGCGAATTTTGTGTTTTTTCAAAATTTATTTATTTAAATATCTATAAAATATATTTGTCCCCATCAAAGTAATCCCCATGAGATATTATACACTTGTGCCAACGGTTTTTCCAATCTTCGAAGCACTTCAAAAAATCATTTTTTTTATCTTGTTCAGCTCCTCCTTCGATGCCGTCTTTATCTCGTCAAGCGTAGCGTAACGTCGTCCTTTCATGGGCCTCTTCAGTTTAGGGAACAAGAAAAAGTCACAGGGGGCCAGATCTGGGGAATACGGCTCATTAGTGTGTTGTTTTTGGCCAAAAAGTCGCGCACAAGCAACGATGTGTGAGCAGGGGGCGTTATCGTGGTGCAAAAGCCAATTTTTGTTCTTCCACAAATCCGGGCGTTTCTGGCGGATTGCTTTGCGCAAATTGCGCATAACTTGCAGGTAATATTCCTTATTGACCGTTCTTCCCTGTGGCAAGAACTCATGATGCACCACGCCCCTGCAATCGAAGAAAACTGTCAGCAAACTTTCACATTCGACCGAACTTGGCGCGCTTTTTTCGGTCTTGGTTCGTGCGGCAGCTTCCATTGAGATGATTGAGCTTTGGTTTCCACGTCATAACCATAAACCCACGATTCGTCACCAGTTATGACCCTCTGGAGCAAATTTGGGTCGTCGCGGACAGAGTTTAACATCTCATTAGCAATGTTCATGCGATGCTGTTTTTGGTCGCAATTGAGCAATTTTGGTACAATTCGCGACCCTTCTCATGCCCAAATCATTGATAAAAAATCGAGATGTTTTTAGGTCCTCAGCAACTTCTCTAACGGTGATTCGACGATTGGCCAATACCATTTTCTCCACTTCATTAATTTTTTCGTCTGTTGTTGAAGTGCTCGAGCGTCCGGCACGCCTTCGTCGTTCACATCTTCTCGGCCTTCTGAGAACATTTTGTACCACCGATAAACGTTGCTTCGGTCCAAAGTAGCTTCTCCGTATGCCACAGTCAACATTCGGAATGCATCCGCGCACTTAATTTCGTTTTTCACACAAAATTTGATACAGGTTCTTTGATCCATTTTTTGAATAGGTAAAAATCGAAGACGATCCAAAACACGTGCAAGCAAAGCAGCTGTCAACAATTAAGTGAACATTCAAAATGGCCGAGCTTGTCGGCATAAGTGAGAGACATGAGTACCAACATAGCGACACAAAAAAATCGAAATTCGAATATACGTAACCGCGCGAAAATTCAAAATTTGCGATACTTTTTGAACACACCTCGTATATTACCCAGTCGTCGAATAACGAGTTGAGAATCCCAAGTGGGCAAATTGCACGAACTTTCATTTTGTATGAAAATGTATACAAAGTAAGTATATGCCAACGTAAGGGACATTTCCATTGAAAACAAAAAAGTTCTTCTCACAAGAACTAGTTTTTCGACCGATCGTTCCTATGGGAGTTATATGCTATAATCATACGATATTGACAAAACTGTGGAAGTAATATGTGAAAGCATACCAAATAAGTAAATGCCAATTTTAAGAACATTTCCATTGGAAACATAAAAGTTTTCATAGCTAAGACGTATTTTCGGACTCTACTTTTCTATGACAGCTATACTAGGTTGATGTCCGATTTCGACCAAATTTGGTCGCATCATAGAAAAGCATAGTAAACTGAGAAATACAAGTTTTGGAGGCGTTTCCATTGAAAACAAAAAAAAAATTTCTCACCGATCGTTCCTTTGACAGCTATATGCTATAGTCATCCGATCCGGCCGGTTACGACAAATGTGCAGCAGCGTATACATACTCGTACCAAAAGACTCCGTTCAAAGTTTGGTGAAGAAAGCTTTCAAACTGACGGAGGAGATTGCAAAGAAACGGACAGACGGACAGGGCTAAATCAACTCAGCTCGTCGTGCTGATCAAGAATATATTTACTTTATGTGGTCGAAGATGCTTCCTTCAATGCGTTACAAACATCCGGACAATTTTGTAATACCCTCTGCCAGGGTATAACAAAATTGCGCCAATTCTTATAATCTGTACCAGATTTACTATACATAGAGTAGAATCTCCGACCCGCTGAGTCGATATAGCCATGTCCGTCTGTCCGTCCGTCTGTCTATCCGTATGAACGCAGAGATCTCAGAGATGGTAAGAGATAGAGATTTGACGCCACTGGGAAAAAACTTCTTAGCAGGCGGATCAAGTTTATTTTCAGGCAGGCAGATTAAGTTTATTTAGACCTTGAGTGTAAAGTGTTAATGTAGGAGCTTTGGTTCATGTCCATACTAAGTGATAAGTAAAGTAGCTTTGGCTTATGTCCTTGCTTAATGATAAGTAGCCTAGCTGTCAGTAGAAGTGGTTGATGTCTTTATTTTTATGGAGTTTTGAATTATTTTTCACTTAAATATACATTGAGTTGTAATAAAAAGAAACGTTTAAAAAAATACAAAAGGCTTGGTGTATAAACCGTCAGCCCGATCCTCTCTCCATTTTTATGTCAGTACTTCACACTGCTGCCAAGCTCGTCGCAAGATACCGCATCGTTCCCTGCATAATGATGGATTGAATATCCAGATCCTATTCATTTCATTTATCAAATTTTAAATTTTTGTTCAACAAATAATATTTTTTTTAAAAGTCCTCCGCAACTATTCTGTTCCTGTACTTTAATGCGCTTCAATGTAAGAGAAGAAAAAAAATAAATGGCTTGACACAGCCCCAAAGGGCCAAAAGCCCCTCTCAATTCTCTTGGCTTGTGCGCTTCTAATTTTCGCACAAGAGAAAGGGACCTACAGTTTAACGCCGAATCCGAACGGCAGTTTGAGAAGCTTTTCATGGCAAATTACTACAAAGCTGGCGCCAACAGCAGAGAGGCGTGACCGGGTGTAAAGTTTTATTCAAAGAAAAAACTTTTCATTAGATGTTCCGAGGCGGGATCAAACCCACGACTTCTTGCTCAGCGGTTGCGCACAAATGTAAGAGGAGAGCAACGTCCAATTTGCTCCATTTAAAGGTCCAAGATCGCCGCTCTGCCAATGGCAGTTCCTCCGAAGTATAATTGCCTAGTCTCTGCTAAAATGGGACAGTCCACCAGAAAGTGCATTATGTCCTCACGGACCCTCATATTGCAAATAGTACAGTTCCCGGCTTTGATATGTGGTAAAAAGTTTAGTGCCAAAATCTCACCACGAGAAGTAGTTTTCTGTACCGAGCTCGTAATTAAGTTGCTTTAGTACCACGCAAACCGAGCTGCGCTGCGCTTCCATAATAAATTCGTCTCTGTAGTTCTCTCCCATCTTAAGAACGATTTGATCTGCCCAAAGTGCCCATTCCATAGTATCGCCCAATCGTAAAGTTACGAGTAACTTCTCTGCCAGGTTTTCCCACTCTTGGAAGTGTTGTAGTTTTTCCCGCAGTAAGTACGAGGTCACAATCTTTGGAAGTCGATGGCATACTCATAACCTTTTTCATATACTTGAAGTGGATGTACGTGAAGAGGCAATGGAACTACTACAGGCAACGGTGAGTCAGCACTTACAGATACTATTGTCGGGCTTCCGGCTTTCTTTCTGTTTTAAACGGTTAAGAGACTATTTGCGATGACATTGCCGAAAGAAAACCAGTACTTAATAAAAATCAAATACACTAGTTGCGAGTGTCATAATTCTATTGTCGGGTATGCGTTGATGTGACCGACACTTTCTTTCTTGTTTTAAATCGAAGTCAAGAGTCTATTTGCGATGACACCTTTTTGCCTGAAAGTAACAATACGAAATCCAGTACTTAATATAAAAATATCAAATACACTAGTTGCGAGTGTCATAATTCTTAAGAAATGACAAGAAATAAATGGCAAAACGAAATGGAGAAATGTATGGCAGATATCATATAATTTTCTTAATTTCTTATCATTTCTTTCGTGGAAATAGGCTTTAAGTAAGCCTTTGAATTTCTGAAGGTTAATTTCTTAAAGTCGGAAAACTTAAAGCCTATTCCAATTTCCAAATTCGATCAAATGATGCGGAATCGGAATGGTTTAATATGGCAGTTTCCGTTAACCAATTGCGTTATTTATTCGGACTTTAACTTTAGATTTCCATACGTTTTCATTTCATTGTCTTGATGGGAAAATCTTTTCTAACAACTTCTCAAACCGTTTCATTGAATTCAAATCTTTTTGAATATCCATTCAATTCCGAAATCGGAAACGAGAACAGGCCTGATTATTAAACAAATTTAAATGTTATTAACCAATCCAATTCTTCAAAACTATTTTGAATTGGAAACTATTTATTTTTTGAGCCGAATCTTTTTTAAATATTGAAGGTCCGGTTAGGGTTAGGAAATCCAATTCAAATCCAGTAAAAAGTTTGAAAAGGTGTTTGGTGTTGCACTTTACTTAAAAGGTTCGACTTTGGACTTAATCAGTTCTTTGAATAAGCTAAGCTTATATTAACTCGATTGGATTTTACTTTAAACTTTTACTAAAATTGTTCGAAAAATCAAAATGAACACAGAGTCTCATAATACTAAATCAAAATTCGCTTTTTCCACGCATTTTCGCTTTGGTGGCACTTAATTAAACGTTTAAAAATTGACATTTCATTTCAATTGGCAAATTTTATTGTCATTTCATTAGATTCAAAGAAAATTTCATAATGAGTTTCTCTTCTTTTATTTTGATTGTTTTTTTTGTCAACTAAAGCGACAGCGAAGAGCGTCAGCAACACACAACAACAAAACAAATGAAAATCTAAAATTTTTGGCCCGCAGGCTGCAGGCGGCTTTGTGTATGTACGTGTGTATGTGTGTGTGTGTGTTTGTGAGCAAAAAAAAAAAAAAAAGGAAAAATTGTATGAAAATGTGCCGCAGTATTTGCGTTTGGCGACATTTTTCCGTTTTCGTTGACGCTTTGGCGCGTTTCTCATTTTCTCCCTCGATTTGCCGCCGCCGCTGCTGCTGCTGCTGCACATGGCACCTCCTTCTGATGGCTTCATTCATTTAGTTTCCCGTTTTTCCCCGTTTTCCTTTGTTTATTTTGCTTGGCTTGTCTGTTTTTATTTACATTTAGATGGAATTTTTAATTTTAATTTGACTGAGAAAAAATAAAATCAAAGGCAGTTCAACAATAACAAAAGTGAAAGAACAAAAACAAACGGAAAAAAAAATAATAATAATAAATAGCCAATTATGATATTGTTTAAGCCTGAATGCAATTGGAATTCGCACTTGACAACCAATTGATATAAATTCGCTTGCTGTGGATCGTTGTACTTGTACTGTTGGAGCATTCGGAGGATTAGCGGGTGAGTAACTACACCTAGAAAAAAAAGAGCGAAAGAAATTGTATTCCTACTTGAATTTTAAAAAATAATTTTCTTGAAGAGATCGATATACTGGGCTAAAAAACGTATTCAAAATATTTGGATTAAGAACTATAATTAAAATGTCTTGATTTAAGTAAGAAATTCTCATAATTATTCTAATTCATTTTTATTCGGAATACTTATTTCCTTTGCTTTTGACAATACCCAGTTGAAGTCACCAATCGTATTGTCAATAAGGCTAATTATACTCTGTACCAAAGGTACATGACGCCCCTCTCCTGCCCCCGCAATATCGAAAAAACAGGCTTGACCGACTTTATTTCTTGTTTGAGTCTAGGAAACTAAAAGGTTCTTTTTTTTATTACTAATGCCCCTGGCATTCCATGTAAGTATAATGATTTTGTCTAGCATTATCTTAGAAATATACAGGCTAGTGAAGTAATGACTTCAAATTGATCAGCTTTAGATATAAAATTTTTTAACTTTTGACGTGACAACGTCATATAATTCGATAGAGCCGGCTGCACGCACGAAAAAACATGACGTATGTGTCGTTACCTCGCTTTGAGGCGTTCCATGTACTAATACATACACACACTTCACACATATAGCTCAGCAGACCAACGCATTGTTGTTGTTTCAACAGGCCAACACTCTCTGTGAGCTGTGCTTAGTTGTTATTTGACATTTGTAAACAGAGAGGTGGCTCTCAGTACGCTCTCCCGTGAAGAGACGATCAACGGGGAAAAAAAAGCTTCCACGCATATTTTGTTTTGGTTATAAGCAGATTTAAAGTTTCTGGTCTAACGGAAATCGAATTGACAAGAAATTTTTTTGCGAGGCAAGGCTGCTACAATCCCACCATGATTTCCAATTACCTCCTTCTCTATATACATACAAATCTATTAAACAAATGAAATTGAAATTTTCTTTTGAAAAATGCTACCATTCCATCAGTATTTTCTTAAGAAGTTGTCACGTTCAACTATCGTCAGTAAACCGACTTTACAGACAACCAATTTTTTTGATCAGTTCAAATGTTAGATTTTGTTTTACAACAATGGAACAGAGATCATTATTACTAGACATAGGTAGGGAGGAATGGGCTTATTGAAGCTGTTCCCATTCTTATACCCTTGCAGAGGGTATTATAAAATTGTCGGATGTTTGTAACGCATTGAAGGAAGCATCTCCGATCACATATAGAATATATATTCTTAATCAGCATGACGAGCTGAGTTGATTTAGCGTTGTCCGTCTGTCCGTCTGTTTCTTTGCTATATCCTCCGTCAGTTTTAATGCTATCCTCACCAAACTTTGCATGAAGTCTTCCGGTCCAAATACGCTGCACATTTGTCGGAACCGGCCGGATCGGATGACTATATCATATAGCTGTCATAGGAACGATCGGTCGAAACACAAGTTTTTAGTGAGAAAAACTTTTTTGTTTTTACTGAAAACGCCTCCATAGTACGTATTTCTTAGTCTACTATCCTTTCCCATGAATTTACTGGAAAATGTGCAGCGTATTTGTACCAAAAGACTTCGTGCAAACTTTGGTGAGGATAGCTTTCAAACTGACGGAGGAGATAGCATAGAAACAGACGGACAGACGGACTAGGGGTAAAATGAAACTCAGCTCGTCGTGCTGATCAAGAGTATGTATATGGTCGGAGATGCTTCCTTCTATGCGTTACAAACATCCGGACAATTTTATAATACCCATTGCAAGGGTATAAAAAGTAGTCCTTAGTTAGAAAAACTTTTAGTTTTCAATGGAAGTTGCAAGGGTATAAAAATCTTCGGCCGAGCCGAAGTTAACTTTGCCCTATTTTTGAATTTGATTTGAGAGTCCGAGAATCGCTTCTAAGCTGCTTGGTGACGGGGCTTTGGGTTGACCTTGGTCTCTGGGCTGACCTCTAACTTGGCTAGTTAAGCGATGTAGCTGAGAACGAGCTGAGAACGAGCTCTGATGTCGATGTAGTTTTGCCTGCTGGAACAGATTCTGCTTTGTGCGTCCCATTGCAGTTGGCGCATTTAATAGTCGTCTGATGGCAATCGACAGTTATGTGGTTACCAGCACAGTTGGCACAATACGTTTTAACTCGGCACGAGCTGGAGCCATGGCCGAACATTTAGCAGTTATAACATGGTATAATCTGATTTTAAAGTAGTCTATGACCGAAAAGTTTTACTTGAGATTACTTAGCATAGTTCTTTGGTTCTCGAAGACGCTGCTTTTCGACCAATTTGACGTCGACTCGCTTCATTCCCATCTGAAGGAGTTGAGTTTTTAAGACAGCTGGATCCATCTTGTTCAATTCAGTGAGCAAGGCCTTGTAGGAGGTTTCTCGGTTTTTGATTGTGCAAATGGAAACATACAGCAACATGATCTTTTTTGTTCGTACAGAAATGCTTAGTTCCAATTGACATTTTGCTGATTGAACGGCACTATCGCAATCAGTATCGTTTATTTCGTCTTGCATTGTCTGTAGTGGTAAGAAGTAGAATTGGCTGGCGCTAGCGCCCTGATCAGTGTCTATTTTTGGTTTCTTATTCTTCACTCATCTTACATAAGTAACAAAATAGATATATTTCAATCTGTGGAATCCGTGATGTATATAACACGTCCAAATGATAAAAAATTTGTAGAACTTGCATCGAAATCTTACCATCTTATATCATCTTACATAAATAAAAACTTGTTAGTGGTCTAAGTTTGTTGCCTCTACCAGTTACCTTTTGCAATATCTGAAATCTATTACACGTCCAAATGATCAAGATTTTCAGAATTCGCCTCTACATTATGGGTCGGTTTCACATCTTCTACATATGTAGATTAATCTGTCGCCTTTTGAGTTTGTCTGACACATAACTGGAAAATGAGAAATTGGCTCTAAGTCATCTAGTATCGTTACTAAGCCTTACCATCTTATATCATCTTCAATCATTTAATTTCATCTTCTGTAATTTCCACGCTTTTCTCATCTGACCCAGATACTTGGAATTGCTGGCTTAAATCATAGCTCTGTCATTGCCAATTAAATTTCGATTTCAATACATGTTTCAGGTTCGCCTACCATTTAAAATATTTTCAGATTTTTTTTAAACATAATAAGTGCCGTTCGCATTCACATGTGCAAGCCTTACTAGTTAAACTTTTCACGCACAGACAATTTATGGATTTAATAAATTATTATTTTTGTTTTTTGTTTTTTGGAACTTTGTTGCTGTGGCCGCGTGATAATTAAAAGGCATTTTTAATGCTCTGCTGATTTCGATGGCATGTTGGCACAGCCAGAGAAGTAGCAGAATGGGCTGTATGGTGTGGCGAGTCGTGGCCACTAAGAGAGTAATCTGCAGACTTTCGATTTTGCTGCTACATTGTAAGGCATTGGCCAAACAGAACTTTGACTGGGGAAAAGACTTGAACAAAAGCCACAAATTACGCTGAAAACTACGAACGAGTTCTATTATTTGTGAAACTGCAAAGAAATATTTTCGGAGCTCCGGTTCGAGGTCTCGAAAGAAAACTTATCAATAGTTATTTGAAAAATTTGAGGCTTTAGGTTTTTAAGTAAAGGTTTCGGTTCAGCTCTTAATTAAAATGGAAAGCCAAATAGTTTGTAAAATACACAAAATTATTTACAGAATTTCTTAATTTTTAAATAAGCTTGTCCAGCTTTGATTTTAGTCCAGCGATGGTCACGCTTGGCCCGCAGGAGCCGAACAAATTTGACGCAGAGGCTTGTGTCAAGAGAGCAGTCATCTTTTCAGTCGCTGGTTAGCTATCGATCATGTACAGGACTGGCCAGCCATGGCCCCTGGGGCCCGATGTCACTTGCCGATTCACACTGAATCCTTGCCGAAGTCAATCATCACTGAGTGTCAGAAAGACACAGACCTATTTTTCTGTGCTCTCTATTTGGCATGGCCTGCTCAAGTATGTCCGAGCTTAATACCAATATACTCTCAATTTGTTGCCTCGCTCTTTGTGTCGAACATTTGTCAATGATCATTTAGAATATTCAAAGACTTAGATAATATCATTTAAGTGAGCGTTTGAAGCATATTTAAGAAATCTGCAACCGTTGTAACGCTTAGTTTCTTGCTTTAACGAACTTAGCACTAATTATTTAACTCAATCTAGAATTTTTAGTTGGATAATATTGTTTAAGCCTTGCGATTTTGAGACTCTTTAGCAGATAACCTAATAATCACTAGGCAATAGTTCACATTTCTTAAGGTTTAATTTTTGTTGAGCCGAAACGAAAAATAAGCTGCGAAACAGGAGTTCAGGTTCATTTATTTTTCCGCTTAAGGTTCAGCTTTCAGTGAAAAATATGTCGGAATTCCGGGTACAATCCAGTTTGGTGATTTTATTACGATATCACGCTTATGCATTGCATCCATCTGCTATAATTGTGGACCTGAGGTTAGTAGGGTCTATTTTGGACATTTTTTTGAGATTTAATGATTCGCCAGTCACAGTAAATTGGCTTGAAACATTCCATATGGAGAATCCGAGCATCAAACTGTAGTATCAGCATCAAATATTAAATAAAGAGTTCTCCATTTAGAGGTGTTTTTTTAACTTCCAATATCCGACCACTCTTTCCTGCATTCCCACTAGTTTCTCGCGAATTACGCTAGTTATGTTAGCCAAGTCTTGAATCGCAGCTGGCTTATCGACGAAGACTTTTGATTTCCCATAACCCAACCTAACAAAGAAATAAGTTCAGAGTGGGTGTGCTGAAGCACCGCCTTGCTGAAACCATGTATCGCCCACAGCATGGACTTCAGCAAAAAGGTAACAACAAGTCTTTTACTCATTTTTAAAGAATGGATCCACCAGCCAGGACGTAAAGGTAGTTCGAGAATCGTTTTTATATGTTCATCAGCCCAAATGCGGCGTATCCATTGAACCAGAAATACTCTTTATCACTGAACAAAATTCGGCACGAAAACAACTTATTTTAGTGTGTAATATTAGATATTGACAGTACTTGGCAGTGCCCAATTCGACTTACCGATAATGCATAAGTGTTTTAATAGCATTTAGTGAGAAAGTGTGAGTATTTGGTGTGAATGTTGTTCTGCTGGAGTCGCCGTGAGTTGATATTCTTTGGTAAGACTCTCTTTAACCTTCTTCATTGAATTACACCTTGGATTCTTAGCAAGCTCTTAGCCAGTTTATTGGAGTGGTGTGGCGGACTGCTTGTCGATAACATCTCCAACCACTTAGGGTTGGAGTTCTTAAACTCCAAAGTCCTTTTCAATATCCCTGGTTCTCAGGTACCATTCAGCTCCCGTTATGCGTCTAATGATTTTCGCTTAGACCACTCTAATCTTAGTCAGGTGAGACTTCGCTGCGTTTCCATAAATTTGCAGGCCGTATTTCCATACCGGAGCCAGAATAGCCTTGTAAATTAGGACTTTGTTCCAGAGTGACAGCTTGTTCTTGGAGTTAAGGAGCCACACCATGCGCCGTGCTTTGGCAGCCACTGACTGTGCTATTGCCTTGACATGGTGTCCAAAAGTCAGTGTTCTGTCCAGTTATGGGCTGCTTTATGCTCCATAAGCTGCACGGTCAAGAATACTCCCGGGCAGGTATTACGACGGGTGGAATATGTCACAGAAGCACACTTGTCTGTGTTTATGGCAATGTTCCATCTAGAGCAGAGGCAGGCAAAAAATACATTTACATTTTTGCATTGGAGTGTTTGAGAGCAGCGCAAAAATTGCTCTCAATTTTAGTACCAACGAATGCGTCGCGGCGTGGGAGAGCACGCAACGCAGCGGCGCTTGTACAGCTTATACTGTGTGTGTCGGAGCAGCGCTGCTTTTAGATTTTTCCTATGCACACGAGATAGCAATGTGCCTACCCCTGATCCAGAGGCCCGTGTCGTCAGCAAATGTTGCGATTAGAAGGTCCTCGGGGTTTTCGAGCGGAATGCTGCAGGTTCTGGGCATATCGTCAGAGATTAGGGAGTATAGCGTAGGGACCAATACGCTACCATACGGTACACCAGTCCGAATGGTTCTTGTTTGGGAAGTCGCGCCGTCTGTGCTACCTCAAAGGTTCTGTCCGTCAGGAAGCAGGTACAGTTGGGACGGGAGGAGTTTCTTGATTTTCGTGCCACACTCTATCGAAGGCCTGCAGTATGTCAAGGTAAGTTGCCACTACATACTCTTTCCCTTCGTACCCTTCGAGGATGTAGCTGACCACTCGATGTAATTGTTCGGGAGTTTTCGAAAAAATCAAACATTGTGCATTCTTCGAAGGATTCAGCGCTCGAAGATCGAAGATTCGGCCGGTAGGAGTCAAGGCAGGCGGATGGTTTTATACTATTGTGGAAAAGAACTATTCTGGCTTTCTTCCGGGGAGATGGGAAGTGGCTTAGTCTCAGAGCCGCGTACAAAATAAGCACCAAGAACAATATGGCTTTGTCTGGCAGGAGCTTCATTGATCTGTTGTCAATTCCTGAGGACTTACCTATCACCAGATCCTTGATTTCCCCTTTCACTGGGAGGGCCATTTGGAGGAGGCTATCGAGGGCATCTGAGACTACTTGGTACTGGCGGGGTGAGAGGCTTCGTAAGGCTGGAACCGCTCTTCTAAGTTCAGGGCAAAAGCTTCCACTCGGTCCTGTGGTGATTTAGTCCAGGAACCACCAGGTCGTTGAACTGGGAACTTTGGCGCCTTGAATCGTTCAGTGAGCTTCCAAAGTGCAAACTTGGAGCTCGCATTCGCAGTAGCTTTCTCCAGCATGCGATCTATCGCCTCTCGCCTGAGTGTTGCAAGGACTTACCTTACTCTGTTGGCAACTCTGCAGTATATTCTGTTAATCTGGGGGTCATTTGTACAGATATACTCTCTCCATAGCCGCTTTTTAAATATAGCAGCTCGTCAGCTGCAGGGTTGAGAAGACAGACAAACCTTTTTTTAATCAAAGGTTTTTATTCAACAAAAAATATTATTATTATGTTAACAATATCTGTGTTTGGGTTTTGGTCCAATTTCTCAAACGTTCATGTAAGGTTTTTTTTGGGCTATTTTGTTTGCAAAAAAGTTGAATAAAATTGCTTATAATGAATCAATATGAAAGTTTGAAAGAACCGAGATAAGAATGTAGAAAGGAACATTTGCTTGTGGATCTTGTTGAGTGTGTGATGCGGTAACTTGAAAGCAATAAACCGAGGCTTGGCAGAGATTTGGAGATCAGCTTGCCGCCCAAGCCAGATATTATCATTCTTGGAAAACGAGGATAGCGTCATGGCTTGCCGAAGTCACCTGCAGTGTTGAGAAAGCTGCCACTTCCAGTTGGTCTTTGATAATAACGCATGATTCTTGATCCGAGTCATGAATTATTGAACTATTTCTCTAACCCGAGCAAGAATTATTTTACATTTGATTTTGTCAACCTGAATGGTTCAGATCAATAAAATAATTGGGCCTCTCACTGTACTCTCTTGAAATATTTGTTTGATGCTCTTGTCTCCATTGCGTGAATATAAAAAATTCGTTTATAAAATAACATTTTTGTAAAGCAATTTTAAACAAATCAAGTTTTCGAATCAGCTCTTTGTCTATCGATGAAGACTATCGACTAAAGTTTGACTTGAGCATGAGTCTACAGTAAAGATTGTTGATCGATTCTCGCCAAACTCAGTCTAAACGCCTAAATATTATTTCAGTTTCAGTTTCTTGAAATTAGCCCAAATTATTTCAACTCAATTGCATCTTAGAGGTGCTTTAACAAAACAGAAAGAGTGTTTCGTCTAAGGTAATGAGTTTAACTTCCAGACAACAAAACAGTTTTATAATCGTGGTTTTTTTCACTCCTTCACTCTGCCATTAGAATAATGTTCTGGTCAGTAGCATAAACAGTTTAATCGAAAAAAAAAGGAAAACTAATATTGAAAACTGTCCTCAAACTCTCGACAACACGACCAAAATCCATGTGCTGGTTTATAAACTGCCAATCGACCGTCAAATGCTGGGTTTGGGTCTCGCCTAAGCCGCGTGTGTACACAGTGTCAATTGTCAGAATTGTCAAACGTTTGACAATTTATGTTGCATGTGCAACGATTTGTTATTTAATTATTATTCGATTTAATTGTTTTTACAATTAAAATTTATTGCAATTTGGCCTGAAACCAGTTTTTGTTTAAATTATGGAAATAATGATCAATTAGAAGTGACGAGGGGAGGGAGGACAGCTGCCAGCCCCAGTTACCATGTGTTTTTTCCGCACTTCTTCAAATTGACTTGGCATACACGTACATAAATGGCCAACTAAATGCGCAAACACATGTTCCGAATAAAGTTCTTGGTGTGTCTAATGTATGTATTTGCATCTATTAGTGTGTGTGCGTGCTCTGTGAGAGCCCAGACAAGAAGAGGTGAGGCACAAAACTATACAAAAAAGTTTGGCTATGGCCAAAAGCCTGTGGCAATAACGAGGCGGCTCACAAAAAGTTTAAGCCACCCGACGGCAGCTCTAATAAATATTTATAGGTGTGTGTGTGTGTGTGTGTGAGTATGTGAGACTGTGTCTGAGAGCTGGTGTAATTTTTCTATTTGCCAGCTACAAAAATGAAGAACTATGGCAAAATGTGATGCAAAAATGTTTCAACAAACTTTAAACACAAAACGTACGAAGGGACATTTTTCTACTGGCTTAAGAGCGAAGTTTGCACACACTTTGAATAAAATTTGAATAAATTAGGCATCGACTGAAGGCTGTTAATCTAAGCTACGATTGATAAACAGCTGATAACATTTGTAGAAATCCCCATAAATTTGAGTAGGCAGAGCACAGGTGAGCATTTTTGGCATACTTCTAAAAAGGTAGCAGGTATGCTTTAAAACAAGTGAGCCAAATTTCGTTTCGGAGGTTTTGAGACTAAGAATGCACCAAGCACTGGCCGGCCATTGGAGGCCGATGACAATCAGATAAAGGCAATGATGAGTGAAAACCCACGTATTACAAATTACAGTAGACAAACGGAATCCTAACGTAGCGTCATAAGTAAAGAAATTCCAGTTTACTAAGCTTACAAACGAAACGAGAAACGATCCGTTTTTCTGAAACGACGCACATTGTTTCACACAAAATGGTGTAACTTTTGAAAAGCCAAGTTTTTAAATTCATTTTTCTTTTGGCTAATTAGGACTTGTACAGGGTTTTATATAGTCCTGAACTTTTCAAAATTGACTGAGTGGGTTCGGAGTTACAGAGCGCTAAACTCAAAATTTGTCTACAAACGGTACCTCTCAGGCACCTCTAAGCCAAACCGGTTCAGAATCGAACCAAACTGCACCGAACTGTTTATTTATGCAGCGAATCGAACCAGCATCAGTTTAAAAAGCTTAATCGAACATAAAACAACACAAAATTTAGAAAACTGTATAAAAAAAACTCAACTGTAATAAAAATTTTCCAACTACCTCTTAAGGACAATCTGTTGGGATACCGGGTGTCAGGGTTTCAACATCATTTTAAAATCTCCATAAACCACTGAATCGAAACAGGACAATTCTAACACTAATAAAATTTTCCCCATCAGATTGTGCCTTTATTTCACCAGAAATCCACATAAACTAACACAGTGCAACTCATAAATTGGTTTCGCCTTCGGACCCCGATATTTTTGACGTACATAACGAAACTTACAAAATCCCCAAAGGATAGGGACTCATCGCATCGTAATGGTACTTTTGGACTTTTCTTTCACCCCAAACTGAAATTTGGAAAAAAGGACCCTTTTATGTAGTCCATATATCATATTTTTGGTTTTTTTTTTTTTGTTTTTACATCTTTGGCAATGCTATAGATATATACAAGAGCAAAAAAATACCTTAACCGACTGACCCAAAAAAATGGTATCTAGTGCTTCAAAACTTGAAAAATGTCGGAAAAATGACAATTTTTTCTGGTTTTTAGCAGAAACGACTAAACTACTGGGAATTTGGCAAATCTTTCTTCCGTGAAATTATCCCAAACAACAATCCTAACAACTCTCTAATACATGCCAGCTTCATACGAACACCCCTTCTTACCATTTCGGTACTCCGAAAGTGACATTTTATATACAGCGTATTGTTTTTGTCGTGATTTTTAAGCAAATATTTAACCGTTATGAGAGAGCATACTTCATAAGCAAGAGTGAGCCAAAGATACTGAAGAAGAATAGAGAACAGTTTCGGACATGTATATGTGTAAAAGTGTAGGCCTGATACATAAGGTGCATTCTTTATTGTGTTGTTAAAGCTTAAATCAGATATATTTAGTATGAAAAATAGCCGATGTCCAAACATCGATAACATTTATTTTAGGACCATATAGTGCCCAAAAGTGAAAAAAGTATAAGGTATTCTCCCGAATTTAAGCTTGTTTCTACACATTATTTCGATGAAGTTGATCCTAGCGGTGAATACAATACGCCAAATACAGTGTGCGGCAATCTTAAGGACCATTTTTTGGATTGGTATCATTGACTAAGCAGAAAATTGAATTTTATGAAGTCCCTGCTCGGGCGCCATCTGTAAGGTAGTGTCTAAGGCTGAGGTATAATTCAGTCTGGCCAAGGCCACTGAGTGCAAAATTTATAAGTGCTGGGACTAAAGAGGACTAAAAGGGATCGTGCTCAATTCAGATGGGGGTTTGAGTCACGTCGGTTGACCAATCACACCGGAAGTTTATCATTTACAGCCGGATTCTACCTTACGTATTTCTGCCCCCTCGTTTACAACAATAAAATATTGGGTGGCTGAGTTTAAGCGAGGTCGTTGAGCTGCGAAGATGAACATCGTAATGGGCGTCCAAATGAGGTGACCACTTCAGAAATGGTGGCCAAAATTAAAAAATGCGTATTGAGTGACCGGCGATTGAAAGTTCGTGAGTTAGCTGAATGTGTAGGCATTTCAAAAAGTGCGTACATCGCATATTGACCGAAAAATTGGACATGCCGCGTTTGCTGTTCCATCTGCATGTCAGTGCAGATGTGCAGCTCTGAATCATGCTGGATGTGCTGCAGGCCATACCGGAGGAGGCACAAGTCATACACACCTCGGTGAAGCGAATCATGCTGTCAGCTGTTTGCTATCGATAACAATCACAAAATCAAATCAATCTAACAAAGAAATACTTTGATGGATTTACATTTAACACACATCATGCCCGTTCACCAGCACAATCTAACAAAATTAGTCGATTTTTGGTCATCGACTTAAGCTGGTGAACGCAACCAATGTTACCATGACCTCTTCTTGGCATCTTAACGAATATCGAACTGTTAATGATCATCTCGTTGTTTTCACTAATCCATATTTACTATTGAAATTGCCAAAAAAAGAGCATTTAAACGAAAAAGATGCAACTGAAAACTCTAAAATTACTGGAAAAACAGAACAAATTAAATTGAACAAGTGCTTAGATTTTAAATGGAATGACCGCCTACTGCGCCATGTGTTGATGAGTAAATGAATTGAACTGAAAATCAAAATTTGCGCCCACAGCGCTACTTGTTGAAAAATTTTCGAACTTTCTTCTCCAAGCAATTACGAATTAACCCCCAGAAAAAAACATCCAATTTGGTTCAGTCGTTTTCAAGTTTTAAGCAAGTTCGAGTGCTCCAAGATCCATTTTGAAGCATTTTACTCTCAAGATTAATTGCATAGTTTTATGCAGTTCTACTATTGATTCTTAACATATGCTGCCAGATTTGACCAACCTACACGTCCGCTTAGGACTTTTTTCTAACTATGACTCTTTCTGTGTTTAATATTTCGCTCAGACCACTGTGCAACTTATGACGGGCAATACAAAATGTGATGTTTGGAAAGGAAAAAGTGCCTGAAATTACTGCTTACACGGATGATAAAAGCAGTCCATTAAAGGGCTTATGCCCATCCATTCTCAGCTCCATAATGGAACACACGCTTAGGGAGATGCGTATGTGGGCGAAGGAGTCAAACTTAGTAACCTTTCCTTTACACCAACAACAGCAGAAACTCAGCAACACTTCATAGATGCCTTCAATTTAACTTTAAATAACTTTTCAGTGTTTGTTTAAAGTTTTCAACTCAATATTTTGAAAAAATTTGATTGAATTTTATGGTCTCAAAAATTCTCGTACAGTTTTCTCGCAATTTCCCACTCACAGAATGCAATTTTAAGCTTAATTTGACCTCCTCCATTCTTCTCTCAATGAAGTTTTGTCAGCAATTAACCTTTTTGGCCAAATGCCCGCAGCACCCGGTGCAGATGATTCCACAACAGATTCCAACAGATGCCAAAAACTACCGGCTGCAGGCGGGGGGCGTGGCAAATTGTCACAAAGAGTCAAACATCAGACAGACATTCACATAATAACGCTGCGCTGAGTTATTGGTGGAAAACTTTGAGTGCCGGGGCCGAGGCAAATGTTTGACAGCCAAGGCGAGGAATGGAAATTCCCAAAACTAATCAGCAGAGCAGCAGCATCAGCAGCAGCAGGAAAAACGTGGCAACGACATGTGCGGCATGAATCATACTGACACAAGGGCTGTATGGGAAGGAAGGGTATCACAGTCCGTTAAGGGCATTTCATAATAACACGCATTTTCGATGGCCCCTCTCTCTTTCTCTCTCTCTAGTTGGTGTTGTAAACTTAACTCATAAACGGCTGAAAGGGGATAGACCAGAGGGAACCTGGCGTTGCACAAAAAACCATTAATCAAATGCCTGCCCTTGTGTGCGACAGCCAGGAAACGGAAGTGTTACACTAAGCCATTTTGTCTGTCTGTCTGTTTGTCTTTCCCTTGACAAAGCTGGCGCCTTGTATACACTAACAAACTCATCAACAAACTGTAGAATCCATAGATGAGATAATTGGCATAAAGTCCCCAGACTATGAAATTGATGATTCTGATATTTGACCGCCTGGTAGATAAATTGGTAGGAACTCCTAGCTACAGAATCCTAGATATTCCTAAGGCCACCACCTCCCCTAACTGCCCTGGGTGCCCTATTGCTCATCAAAAGGAGATTCAGAATGCAGTTCACCCGCTCGAGGAACCCTAATGTTGATAAGGGTATACAAAAGAGCGGGTTATAGGGTCAAAAAATTGCTTGGGGGAGTCTTAGACCACTTTTAAGAAAATGTTACCACTGAAATTACTGTAAAAGCGTTGCTTCTCCTGCTCTGCATTGCGACTGTTCCACTTTCCAAAGGCTTGGAAAAGGCTCAGTTCGTAATGACTCATTAGGCTGGGAAAAGCCCTTTTGAGATGGATTCCTACCTCAAGACCTGCCTCCCATCTTTAGTAACAAAAATTTTGCAAAGGTTTTTATTAGCTCTTGAAGAAGTGAGAGACTGACTACTGCTCCCTTTTAATTCAGAATTAAGAAAGTCAAACAGAATCTCTGAACAGCTGAATAGGTTGGCTAAAATCTTTCCCTACACAGGAAAAAAAAACGAGATATCCGGTCTAAAATCAATCCTAAACGATGTCAGAATTCGTTCATTACCGCATTTTCGCAATCCAAGTACGAGGAGCATTAACTTAAGAACAGATTTTTAAGTCCCGGAATTCTTGTCATGATCCCTTCATTAGCTCGGGAGAGCTTGATTTTAGCTTACATAGGCTAAATTGAACAAAGGGCTCCAAAGGGCCAAAGCCGAGCCCCTCTCAATCTCTTGGCTTGTGCGCTTCTAATTTTCGCACCAGAGAAAGGGACCTACAGCTTAAAGCCGAGTCCAAGCGGCAGCTTGAGATGCTTTTCATGGCTAATTACTACAAAGCTGGCGCCAACAGCAGAGAGGGGTGACCGGGTGTAAAGTTTATTCAAAGAAAAAACTTTTCATTAGATGTTCCGAGGCGGGATCGAACCCACGGCCTCTTGCACAGCGGTCGCGCACACTAGCCGCTGAGCCACCCGGCCACACTTTCATGTGTTACTTTCTTGGATTTTGAACAGCAGTCGATTAGCTTAAGTAGAACAAAGTAAATTAACTCTAGGCATGGCTTTCAGCCGTCAGTCTTTTGATTTTACAAAGATATTATAAAGACAACTAATATGCAGTTTTTACGCTTAAACCACTTAATAAACGACCCTTATAAACCAGCAAGTTCTTGCCGGCTCGAGGTCATTAGTTGTTTGCATATCCCCGGTTCTATCTTTAAGGGGGAACACACTTTGCGATGAGCAAAAGTAGATGGGTTTTAAAAAATTCAGAAAAAAAGTATAAGAGATTTTTATTTTTGTTTATTTTATTAAATAGTTTATGAATGAAAGGAAAATACAAAATTTTTTTTTGTCAGTATGAGGGCCGTTCAGAAAGTTATCGGCCTCCGAAAAATGATGAATAAAAAAAGGTGCACATGGTGACCATGGTTGCAGCACTTGGGATGATTTGAAAAAAAAGAAACATGCGGTTATGTTTAGAACTAATGTGGTATCGTTCGGCCCTCCGAAAAAATTGAAAATTTTTTTGACAAAATGGCGGACATTTGAAAACAAAAAATTTTTTTGGTTTTTTTTTTGTAGTGTAGTGTAAAAAAAGTACACTTAAAATATAGGTATCCAAAAGTTGGAGGGCCGAACGATAGCGACGACAATTCTGCGTCGTATAAGCCCTTCCGGAGCAAAATCGGTCCACTGGTTTTCTCTGAATCGTGGCCACCAGTTTGAAAAACGTGGTTTCGAGATAAACGCGTTTAAAGTTTGCAGTTGCTAAGCAAATCGGATCACTTTGGGTCATTAAAAGGGCTATATCTTCTAAACTATTTCGAATTTTTGAAAATCCTTTTAGGGGGATATTTTTGAATATCAAAAAAAAAAAAGCAAAAAATTTTTTCCCCCCTTAGATAGACCTCAGCTTCCTCCTCTTGCCAGCATTGCTATGAGTGTTTAGGATCTTCAAAAATCGACTAAAATTAAGCGCTTAGTTGAAAGAAGCCTTAGGAATGGACCGTCAAGTCAGCAGCACGAACAAAAACAACTCCAGCCAATATATAAGTACCGAATCATTCTGCAACTGGCAGCTGTCCCCGAACCTGCCAAATATCAAGGCTACAGAAGCTGCAGCCGTAGCAACCAACGAGAGCCGAGAGACTAAATCGTCCAAAAACTGGACCAACTAATGGAGCCAAACAGTCCAGCGAAAAACAATGCCGACTTCTCCGCCCTGCAGAAAAAGATGGATACACTGGTCGACTATATGGCCAACATGATGACCGCCATCTCAACTATGCCAAACGGTTCAAGCGGCAAGTTGCGCCAAAGTTCCCAGTTCAACGGCCTGATGGTTCCTGGGCAAAATCACCACAGGACCGAGTGGAAGCCTTTGCCCTGAATTTAGAAGAGCGGTTCCAGCCGTATGAAACATCCTCGTCCCGCCGGAACCAACTTGTCTCAGATTCCCTCGATAGCCCCCTCCAAATGGCCCTCCCAGTTCCGCCAATCACCTTCCCTGAGGTGAAAGGGGAAATCAAGGATCTGGTGGTATTGACAACATTGACAACAGGACAATGAAGCTCCTGCCCGACAAAGCCATTTTGTTCTTGGTCCTCATCTTAAACGCGGCTCTAAAACTAAGCCATTTTCCATCACCCTGGAAGAAAGCCAGAATTGTTCTCTTTCACAAGAATGGAAAACCACCATCCTGCCTTGATTCCTACCGGCCGATTAGCCTACTATCCACCCTTTGAAAGATCTTCGAGCGCTGTATCCTTCAAAGAATGCTTGATATTCGATCTATTCGAAAAGCCATACCCGATTTCCAATTTGACATCCGACTAAGCCATGGAACTCCCGAACAATTACATCGAGTGGTCAACTACATCCTTGAAGGGTATGACGGGAAAGAGTACGTAGTGGCAGCTTACATTGACATCCAGCAGGCCTTCGATAGAGTGTGGCACGCAGGTCTGCTCTCGAAGATCAAGAAACTTCTTCCGCCCCAACTGTACCAGCTAATCAAGAGCTTCCTGACGGACAGAGTATTTGAGGTTGCACAGGACGGAGCGACATCCCAAACAAGAACAATTCGGAATGGTGTACCGCAGGGTAGCGTATTGGGTCCTACGCTATACTCCCTATTCACTCACGATATGCCCAGAGCCAGTAGCCCCGACGATCTTCTTATTGCAACATTTGCTGACGACACGGCCATACTTGCCCGCAACAAATGCAAACACTCAGCCACAGATGCCCTTCAAGAGTACTTGTATGGGTTCAGCAATTGGGCCGCTAGATGGAACATTGCCATAAACACGGACAAGTGTGCTTCGGTGACTTATTCCACCCGTCGTGCACGGTCAGCTTATGGAGCATAAAGCAGCCCATAAATACCTTGGGGTGACACTGGACAGAAGACTGACCTTTGGACAACATGTCCCGACAGTGGCTGCCAAAGCTCCTGAGCTCCAACAACAAGCTGTCACTCAGGAACAAAGTCCTAATCAACAAGGCTATTCTGGCTCCGGTATGGAGATATGGCCTACAAATTTATGGAATCGCGGAGAGTTCACCTGAGTAAGATTAGGTGGTCAGGCGAAAATTGGTACCTGAGAACCAGGGATTTTGAAAAGGACCTTGGAGTTCCCATGGTTGGAGATGTTATCAACAAACAGGCCTCTATTTACCTTGACAAGCTATCTCACCACCCCAACAACTTGTTAAGAAGACGGAGAATCCAAGGTGTACGTCAAAGGAGAAGGTTAAAGAGAGTCTTACCCAAGAACCTGAACTCACGGCGACTCTAGCTGGACACCGTTTACATCAAATTCTCACTCTTTCTCACTAAATACCTACATAAAAATGCTTATACATTATCGGTAAGCCCAAATGGACACTGCCAAGTACTGTTAAAACCCAATATCACACTAGCATTAGCGGCCAAAAAAGGGTAGCAGAAAGCTAGTAACTAAAGGTTACTTTACCAAAAAAAAGTATAGACAATACATGGTAAAGCCATGCCTTCGATATCTTCATTCGAGAGTGATAAATTATTAAAGAAAATTAAAAAAAAAAAGAAAATGTGTTTTTGATGTGCTCAACACAAAACTCCAACGAGAAATGAATTCCAAATGCTTGGCCTGTGCTTAGTTGAAAATTAAAGCCTACTTCGGTGCCTAACAAAATTTGTTTCTAATTAAGTACTATGGGCACAATGAACATATTTTGGGGATAAATTGAAAATGAAACTTATAAAATAATTTGTACATTCTGGCTTACAGAGTTAATGCAAACACAAATTATTATTAAGGACGTATTTTGAACATAAATAAAATAATTAAATAATTAGCTTGTTTTTTGTACAATTTAACATATATACAAAATTGTCTAACTATAATACATATTGTATGTACATATTTACAATTTTTACAATAAAAAATTTTAAAAATTGGCTAAATTGCTGACACCAGAGCAAAAAGCATAGAAACAGACAGACGGACATGGCTAAATCAACTCAGCTCGTCATGCTGATCAAGAATATAAAGGGTGATTTTTTAGCTATTATCTTTTTGGCAACACTGGTTTAAACAGCTCACGCACGTTTCGTGTTTTGTTTCACTGTCAAACATCTTCAGTTTGGTCTATAATTTAACCATGAATCGTCTTACAAACGAACAACGCTTGCAAATTATTGAATTTTATTATCAAAATGCGTGCTCTGTTAAGAAAGTTCATCGCGCGCTTCTTCCATTTTATGGTCAGTTTAATCGACCCACTGAAGCGGCTATTCGGGCTATTGTGACTAAATTTCGCACCAAATTTACATTGTTGGACATTAAACCACCAACACGCTTACGTAGAGTGCGAACTGAAGAAAATATCGCAGCTGTATCGGCCAGTGTTAATGATGACCATCAATTATCGATTCGTCGCCGTTCGCAGCAATTGGGCCTCTGTTACTCAACAACGTGGAAAATTTTGCGGAAGGATTTAGGTGTGAAGCCTTTCAAAATACAGCTGGTGCAAGAATTGAAGCCGAACGACCTACCGCAACGTAGAATTTTTGGTGAATGGGCTTTTGGAAAGTTGGCCGAAGATCCACTTTTTTACCGAAAAATTGTGTTCAGCAACGAAGCTCATTTTTGGCTCAATGGGTACGTAAATAAGCAGAATTCTTGATTTTGGAGTGAATATCAGCCAGAAGCATTGCAAGAGCTACCAATGCATCCAGAAAAAGTCACAGTTTGGTGCGGTTTATGGGCTGGTGACAGCATTAGACAAAGATGATGCGAATCGTAACGTATCTATGAATGGTGAGCGCTACCGTGAGATGATATCCAACTTTTTGTTGCCCAAAGTGCAAGAGCTTGACTTGCATGACATGTGGTTTCAACAAGACGGTGCCACATGCCACACAGCACGCGCAACAATGGATTTATTGAGAGGCGAGTTCGGTGAACATTTTATTTCACGTTCGGGACCGGTCAATTGGCCGCCTATATTTTTAGCGGTTTAACGCCTTTAGACTATTTTTTGTGGGGCTATGTTAAAGCTCGTGTCTACACAGACAAGCCCGCTTCAATTGACGCATTGACAATATTGAAGCATTTATTCGTGAGATACCGGCCGAAATGTTGGAAAGAGTATGCCAAAATTGGACTAAGCGGATGGACCATTTGAGGCGCAGTCACGGTCAACATTTGCATGAAATAATCTTCAAACATTAAATAAAATGGACCGTACGATCGATTCAAATAAAGATTTCATGCATTTTTCTGAATTGTATGTGTTTTTTTTTTTAAAATCTTTCCCATAGCTCTTAAAAAATCACCCTTTAGTTAGACAATTTTGTATATTTGTTAAATTGTACAAAAAACTAGCTAATTATTTAATTACTTTATTTATCTTCAAAATACGTCCTAAGTAATAATTTGTGTTTTCATTAACTCTATAAGCCAGTTGCAGAATGTACAAATTATTTTATAAGTTCACAAAACAAATCAATTTATCCCCAAAATATGTTCATTGTGCCCATAGTACTTAATTAGAAACAAATTTTGTTTGGCACCGAAGTAGGCTTTAATTTTCAACTAAGCACAGGCCAAGCATTTGGAATTCATTTCTCGTTGGAGTTTTGTGTTGAGCACATCAAAAACTTATTTTCTTTTCTTCTTAATTTTCTTCAATAATTTACCAATGACTCTGAAGATATCGAAGGCATGGCTTTACCATGTATTGTCTATACTTTTTTTGGTAAAGTAACCTTTAGTTACTAGCTTTCTGCTACCCTTTTTTGCTCGTTTATGCTAGTGTGATATTGGGTTTTAACAGTACTTGGCAGTGTCCATTTGGGCTTACCGATAATGTATAAGCATTTTTATGTAGGTATTAAGTGAGAAAGAGTGAGAATTTGGTGTAAACGGTGTCCAGCTAGAGTCGCCGTGAGTTCAGGTTCTTGGGTAAGACTCTCTTAAACCTTCTCCTTTGACGTACACCTTGGATTCTCCGTCTTCTTAACAAGTTGTTGGGGTGGTGAGATAGCTTGTCAAGGTAAATGGCGGCCTGCTTGTTGATAACATCTCCAACCATGGGAACTCCTTTTCAATATCCCTGGTTCTCAGGTACCATTCAGCTCCCGTAATGCGTCTAAGGACTTTTGCCTGGGCCACTCTAATCTTACTCGGGTGAGACTTCTCCGCGATTTCATAAATTTGTAGGCCATATCTCCATACCGGAGCCCGAATAGCCTTGTTGATTAGGACTTTGTTCCTGAGTGACAGCTTGTTGTTGGAGTTCAGGAGCTTTGGCAGCCACTGTCGGGACATGTTGTCCAAAGGTCAGTCTTCTGTCCAGTGTCACCCCAAGGTATTTATGGGCTGCTTTATGCTCCATAAGCTGACCGTGCACGACGGGTGGAATAAGTCACCAAAGCACACTTGTCCGTGTTTATGGCAATGTTCCATCTAGCGGCCCAATTGCTTAACCTATTCAAGTACTCTTGAAGGGCATCTGTGGCTGGGTGTATGCATTTGTTGCGGGCAAGTATGGCCGTGTCGTCAGCAAATGTTGCAATAAGAAGATCGTCGGGGCTACTGGCTCTGGGCATATCTGGTGAATAGGGAGTATAGCGTGGACCCACTACGCTGCCCTGCGGTCCCATTCGAATTGTTCTTGTTTGGGGATGTCGCTCCGTCCTGTGCAACCTCAAATACTCTGTCCGTCAGGAAGCTCTTGATTAGCTGGTATAGTTGGGGCGGAAGAAGTTTCTTGATCTTCGAGAGCAGACCTGCGTGCCACACTCTATCGAAGGCCTGCTGGATGTCAATGTAAGCTGCCACTACGTACTCTTTCCCGTCATACCCTTCAAGGATGTAGTTGACCACTCGATGTAATTGTTCGGGAGTTCCATGGCTCAGTCGGAAGTCAAATTGGAAATCGGGTATGGCTTTTCGAATAGATCGAATATCAAGCATTTGTCGAAGGATACAGCGCTCGAAGATCTTTTCAAGGGTGGATAGTAGGCTAATCGGCCGGTAGTAATCAAGGCAGGATGGTGGTTTTCCATTCTTGTAAAAGAGAACAATTCTGGCTTTCTTGCAGGGAGATGGAAAATGGCTTAGTTTTAGAGCCGCTTTTAAGATGAGCATCAAGAACAATATGGCTTTGTCAGGCAGGAGCTTCATTGTCCTGCTGTCAATGTTGTCAATGCCTGGGGTCTTACGTACCACCATTTCCCCTTTCACCTCAGGGAAGGTGATTGGCGGAACTGGAAGGGCCATTTGGAGGGGGCTATCGAGAGAATCTGAGACAAGTTGGTTCCGGCGGGACGAGGATGTTTCATACGGCTGGAACCGCTCTTCTAAATTCAGGGCAAAGGCTTCCACTCGGTCCTGTGGTGATTTTGCCCAGGAACCATCAGGCCGTTGAACTGGGAACTTTGGCGGAACTTGCCGCTGTTGATGCTGATCAAGAATATATATACTTTATAGTGTCGGAGATGCTTACATTTGCACGACTTTAGTATACCCTCTTTACTCTACGAGTAACGGGCATAATGAGCATTTGATCAAGTATACAGGGTATATTACAGGGCAGCTCTGATTTCTACTTCCCTAAAGTAAAGAGCTAACACATGCTTCCCGTATCACTGCTTCTACTCTAGTTCTCTAATTAACGATTTGCATTCAACAGCTTTTGCCTTTACAGTGTACACCTATGCCTCAGGGCTGAGTGGCACAACCTTTGCTCGGCGTCCATTTTGCAACTGCGGTCAAAAGTTAAGCTTGATTCCCTCCTCCTCCTCCCTCCCCCTACTCCAACTACTCTTCCTGCTGCAATTGCCAATGGCAAAACGGCGTGATATCGAAATTTGTTGGAATGCAAATCAAATTAGACACTGCGCGTACTCTCGTACCTTCCCTCGCCGCTGCCTCCTTCATGGCCTCAAAGGCCGGATGCTTTTAATCAAAACAGCAATGCGCGAGAGCTGAAACAAGTGCGGGACTAGGCTGGTGGCCCCTGGGCCAAATGGTGTAGGCTCCATGGGGCGCATCCTGTGTGTCGTGTTGCTAGCTGATTGCATATGGCCAATTCGGTGGGCGGTTGGTCAGTTTTGTTGCAAATTTTTCTGTATTTCATAGGCATAAGTCTACGGAAGGGGCAACTATTACCCTAACGAGCAGCAAGGTGCACAGTTTTCTGCTTTTGTGTGCTGTTCATTTGCCTGTGGCCACTCTTATGTTGCTGATTTTCCACTCTCTCTCTCCTTCCCCAACCCAAAGAGTTCATTCCTATCTGTTTCGCACGTTTTTATCATAAATTTTGCACTCTGCTTTTGCAAATTTTTCGCTCATTTTTGTGGCCATAAGAAGAAAAGCCCATGGCCTGGGCATAAAAACTCTTGCCAGAGGATTTGAAACTTGTGTTAAGTTGGCCATTAAAATGACTTTTATGTAGCATCAGGCCAAGGGCATTACGTAATTGGGCATAAGGAGTCACACGTTATTGTTTATCCATTTTATGGCAGTTAGCTGTCAAGGGATGAGAAGGTGGGAAATGGAAAATTTAAGGGTTGAGATTATATGGTCTTGAATTTGGAAAACCTTGGCACTAGACAGAGTTTAGCTGTCTGTTATGGCGCACCGACTTAGTTTTAAATAAGTCAGATAAAAAGAATTCTTCCCACACAAACATTTCTGGGCATTTTCATCCACTTTGGAAATTTTCCAATTTACTTCATAGTGCGCTCACCTACTTAATTGAAGGAAGGTCTGTGTTTCAAGCGAATCGGCAAGTCTGCTGCGTTGAGTTTGTTGGTTTTATATGGGAGTAAGTTCAAATCATTGTGTATAACTGCAATGACTGTCTGCTTAGACACATTAGAACAGACAAGTTCCTTGTCGAAACTTTTGGATTGTTTTCTATGGCAGCAGCTACAGCAGCGATTGTTTCCTTCGTCCGAAGACGTTCCCATTGAAAACATTAGTCCCAATTTACTGTTTGAACTTTTTGCCATTTATACGTTTTGCCTTAAACTAAGTATCTACTACTTTCCTGCATCACTTTGCTACCCATTTAATTTGCAGTTATGAAACTAAACATTAATTCTTGCACATATCATAGCACCTTCCTGTGTAATTACATAAAAATTTTTGTATAATTTTTGAGTTGGCGACCGTGCTCAACATTTTTTTCCACTTTTTTTTCTCAATTTTAAATCTTTTTTAAATACAAAATGCTTTTCGTATATTTCAAGCACAATCATACACTGGCAGTTGTGATTTTGCAGCGTCTAGTGTCTCATTCATATGAGAGTTTAATTAATGAACTTGGTCCTTATTGCACAAATTATGACTCCCACATGACGCAAATGATTGGTCACTTGTGCCGTACATTCTCGTGCCAGCACACAGAAGCTTTAAGCAGAAAAACAAAATGGCAAAATGGCAAAATGGAAAAATGTTAAAATGGAAATATTGCGCATATGCAAACGTATGCCAGATCAGAAGGCACTTATGCAAACGAAGGCAGAGCAAGCATCCGCATCAGCAAAGTGTGTACACAAAGCATCATTCACGCTATCATTGACACCAGTAGCTGGCAGGGTGAGGCAATGCATCGTTATCAACACCAGCAACAACACCCACATCCCAGCCATCAGCAACAGCAGCAGCAGCAACAATATTGTTAACTCAGTCAAAGTTGAAAAGTTCTGGGCTCTGAGATTTTTACTTAAAAAAAGAATGAAAAAAAGTACTCGTAATATAATACATTTGTGTAAATGTGTGTCTGGGTGCACTTTATTGCATTTGTGCAATATTGTTTTCCTTACTTCTCCGCTTGCAAATTGGCAACGAACATGGCGAATATTGAAATTATTGCAAGTCCAATTTATGATTCTGTTTAGAACGGAGTGTGGCCGTCGGTTCTGGTTCTGTAATTGCCGACTTTCCCCTCCCCCACCCTCTCGCTCTTTCTCTGTGCATCTCTTCTGCTCGTCTGCCACATCAAAGTGCAATTTTGCAGACGCTTTTATTGCATAGATATTAGTTCCATTCCTCGCTCCCTACCCCCCGCTTAGCATCAAACATTGCACCGCCTCATCATTATCATCATTTTGCCAGCTTTTGGCTTTGCACATGATTTTCCTCAGTTTTTAATTGAAAAGTGAAATTGATTTTTCTTTTGCCAGTGAAATTATTTCGTGCATTAATTATTGAAAAGCATTTTTTTCTTTATTTTGTGTTTCTTGCTTTGACTTTTCTCCGATGATTGTTTCCATTTTCTTGCATTTTGCTTTCTTTTCTCATTTTTGTTCATCTTGTTGTTTAATTGTGGCAATTTGTGCGTCTTTTGAATTGGGAATACGTGGGCCGCAGTTGTAATACAATTATGGCCAGAAAAATATTTAAGAAAAACAGGAAAATATGATTGACTTTCCCAGGAGGAAATTATTGCAGCTAAGTAGCGGATCTCAGCTGAGTTTTCCAGACCTGAGTGTCAAAAAACTCAGCTGAGCCACTTAGTTTAACATTTACACATGTCTGAGAAGCTTAGTTGACTCAGTTGCAAAATCAATGGATCATTGAGCCTTCTGCTGTGTAGGCTCAGACTTCTGTTTACACAGGCTGACAAATACTCAGATAGAAAACTCACCTGAGAGATCAGGTCGTGTAAATTGGGCTTTATACTCAAACCATTGGAAATAGTTTGTGATTTGTAAATCTGATAACATAGTTCTCTTTTATACTTCAAATTTCTTAGTTTTTGGCACTTCTCTCTCTTACAATTGCCACAAATAAGACTTATTCCATCAAATTCATACACTAAACACCGCGGGAAAATAGGAGTTTGCCGCAGCCGGCATTGAATGTTCAAAGTGACAGCTGCTTTGCGACGTGTTTTGGATCGTCCGATTTTACCTATTCAAAAGATCAAAGAACCTGTATTTTGGTGAAAAAAAATTAGAGTGGAGGGTACGTCGATGTGGAGGTCGGTGTTTTCTGACCAAAACAGCCTGAAGCTAGGATGTTAAACCGTCGCGACGACAAATTAGAGGGTTTGAGACGGGGTATGTGACGTGGACAAAGCTCACTCTAACCACAGACCGAAAAAACCAAGTCGGCGAAGTGAGTTTTCTAGTCGTGCGGGGCGTGGTCTCGAGTTCTCCACAGGAAGAACGGTCAATAAGAATATTACCTGAAGTTACGCAATTCGGAAGCAATCCAAAACGCCCGGTTTGTGGAAGAACAAAAATGGCTGCCCACGATCGCCCTCTCACATCGTGCGGCGCGACTTTGGCCAAAAACAACACACTAAGATCCGCAGCCACCGTATTCCCCAGATCGCCCCTGTGACTTTTTTTGTCCTAAACTGAAGAGGCCCATGAAAGGACGACGTTACGCCGCTTCGAGATAAAGCGGCTCGAAGGGGAGCTGAACAAGTAAAAAAAAGATTTTTGAAGTGCTTCGAAGATTGGAAAAACCGTTGGCCAAGGTATAATCCAGGGGTTCTGAAGGGGAAAAATAGTATTCGATAAATAAATAATTTTGGAAAAAACACAAAATTCGAGATACTATTTGAACACACCTCGTATTTTCAATGAACTTAAGTACAATGAACACTGAAATACTATGAAATGCGGTGCCAAACACGGCACATAGTTTCCACAAACAAAATGTGTTAGCAAGTGGCGGTGATAATGGTATTTAAATGGGACTTTTGGCGGTGAGTGCGATATATAACACCGCATTTCCATGGAATATATAAAGTGCCTTAGTAAGTGAAGTTTTTTAAGTTTTAGAAAGCAGCGGTAGGCTTTGTATGAAATATATAACACCACCAAACACCGCACTTAAATGCCACTTACATGATAGGTTAGTTATTGGCTGTGTTTATCGTATAGAGAAAGGATTTTAGGCCGTCCATCAGTAAAACGCATTTAGTAAAAATTGAAACTACATTGCAGTGCATTAAATAAAAAATAGTGAGAGAGGGTGCTAATGGTATTGAAATAGGTTTTAGCAGGTCTTTGCCATAGTGAACACCATTTCTGATTTTTAATCTTGATTTCTTAAATGCAGTAGTAAGCGATGTATGCTTTACTAAACACCCCAAACATCGCATTTAAATGTCATTAATAAAATGGGCTTGTAATTGGCGGTGTTAATGGTATTAAAATGGGGTCTAATAAGGCTGTGTATGCCAAATTGAACACATTTCAGTGCATTAAGTAAAATGGCTGAGTGAGACAGGATGCTAATGGTATTGAAACACGGTTTTAGACAGTCTTTGAAATAGAGAACACCGCATTTCAATGCCATAGGTAAAATGACTTAGGACGACTGGTTTTCTAAGTATTGAAATGCCGAGGTTGGCGGTGTTTGATATAGTAAACACCGCCAAACATTGCAATAAAGCGAAAGCCACAAATTGAGTTAGTCTTTGGCGGTTGTAATCAAATTGAAATGCGGTTTTAGGCGATAAAACACCACATTTAAATGCCACAAATGAAATGGCCTAGCAAGGCGTTTATCTTAAGCTCTAAAAAGTTAGTAAAGGCGGTGAATGCCAAATTAAGCACCGCCAAATACCGAACTTAAATTTCAATATCATCGCGAACACTGTTTACCACCGCATTTCCATACCATAAACACCGCATGACTAATTAATTTCTGTCGCATTATAGTCTCTGAATCGACCTTACGGACAGCGGACGACAAGAATGGTACGCTCGGCTGTTGCTGATCATGAATATATATTATGGGGTCGCAAATGCTTCCTTCTACCTGTTACTTACTTTTGCACAACTTCATGATCCCAATTTTCCCATTTTTAATGAGAACAGGGTATAAAAATTATATATCACCTCTTGCGGTGCTCGGGTCTGAACCGATCTATATTCAGAAATGTTTATAGATATGCTTGACAGTGTTGCCAGATCAGCTTTTTTTTCGTCATTTCTAGCTTTTTATACTTTGTACCAGAGGTACACAGAGTATAATAAGTTTGTGCAAAAGTATGTAACAGCAAAAAGTATTTATATTCTTGATCAGCATCAACAGCCGTGTCGATATCGACATGTCCGTCTGTCTGTCCGTATGAACGAACAGATCTTAGAGATGGTTTCACAAAAACTTCTTACTCTTCCCTCCCGCCACCGCAACTTAGAAAAAAAAACATTCATACCTCCGTCAGTTTTATAGAAAAAAGGTTCGAACCTTCTGGACATATTTCCTACTAAGTCATTTCCGATTTGCTGTTCCATTAAGATTCCTCTAGCGTTACACATCTCTAGGACTAATTTCGCCCTACATAATCCTTTTCGAGTCATATGTTTAAATTATAATAACTTGCACCATTTGTTATCAACTGATTGTTCACTATATAATAATTCGTGTAATATTTTATTGTTTTTGTCCTCACCACGCTCTTGAATCTGTTTTCTCCGTCCACATGATGTGAGCAGAGGCATATCAATAAAAAAACTCCCCTAACCTGGACGGGAGCAGATCAATATTTTGTTCCCTTTCTATACCCTGTTCCCATTGAAAATGGGAAAAGGGGATCTTGAAGTTGTGCAAAAGTATGTAACAGATAGAAGGAAGCATTTGCGACCCTATAAAGTATATATATTCTTGATCAGCATCAACAGCCGAGTCGATTTTGCCATGTCCGTCTGTCCGTCCGTCTGTCCGTATGAACGCGTCGATCTCAGAGACTATAAGAGCTAGAGCCAAAAATTTTTTGCACATGTAGGTGGGTGTGTACCCGATTCAAATCGAGTTTGTTTTAGATTTGGAAAATTCCCCCCCCCCTTTAAGCGCAAAAAAACTGTCAGAGCCACAATTTTTAGATAGATAAGGCCCAATATCAATATATTCTGAAAAAATCAATAAGATCGGACAAGAAACACCGAAGTTATATACTAATCAATTTTGCTTGTGGAGAGAGGGGGTGCCTTGCGTTGTCAGTTACCGCGTTTGCGTGTGCGTGTGTGTGAGTGTGTGTATATGTGTATGAAAACATAAGGAGTCATGGGAAGAGGGTATTTTGTAGTCGGGGCACTCGACTACAGACCCTGTGGATTTCAGAGAGTATTATAAAATTGTCCGGGTGTTTGACAACCCAAATGAAGTAAGCATCTAAAGTATATATATTCTTGATCAGCATGACGAGCTGAGTTGATTTAGCCTTACCTGTCCGTCTGTCCGTCCGTCCGTTCGTCTGTCCGCCTGTCCGTCTGTTTCTATTATCCCCCGTTTTGTTTAAGTTTTCTCACCAAACTTTGCACGAAGTTCTTTTGGTTCATTTGGCATACAGATACTGGATAGCATATAGCTGCCATAGGAACGATCGAATCGAAAAAAGTTCTAGTGAGAAAAACTTTTTGTTTTAAATGGGATCGCCTTCAAAATTTCGTAATTAACAGTGTGTTACCGTTTTCTTTGAAATCACAATTATAAACTGTCAGTCACTAGATTTTTACCTCGGTCACTTTGATTCCTTATTGTGTCGCTTTTATACACTCTTAATCGAACCATTTATACAGGGTTCACTTTCATACTGCTTTCCCCACCATTTTCTTTACAGTCACTTAAAGGGCATACTTAATCATATTGGCTCCCTTTTTATGCACTCTAAAACATTGAATTAATGCTTACGTCACTTTTTTGCACTCTCAATCATGTCATGTTTCCCCTTGGCTCCATTCTATCCAATCTCTATCGTTTGAATTGCTTTCAGGTCACTCACAATTTCTATCTAAGGTCACTTTCAATTCACAAAAACAGTTCATATACAATTTCCAGCAAATCGCCACTTGATTCTGATTAAAGTTCTTGGCTGCTCATTTTCCCCAATGACTTGACCCCTTCTTAAAACCAAAACAAAAAAAATATCTGAAAGAATATCATCATACTATTTTATCGAGTGGCAGACAATAAACAAAACATTTTTCTTATGCGCCTGACACTTAAGAACAACTTTAACTTACTTTCGCTTCTGTTTTTCTTTCAGTGGCAAACAGAACTTGTTGTTGTTCTTTTTTTTTTTTTTGTTTTGGCCAAAAGTTGTGCTCAGTGCAGACAACTGAGGCAAGTGCAGCCAGGAATAACAATAACAACAACAGCAACAAATTTTATATAACAAGCGAGTGGAAAGCATTGAAAAGTTGCAACTGGTAGACGGAAAAACAACGAAACAAAAGCGAAGCAACCGAAAAGTGTTGCATACTTGGCAGCGCCATACCAACACACGCACACAGACACACACACACACAAGGACAGACTATAGCATTGAGAATACAGAGAATACGGCAACATGCCGTCGACTGCAATAAATAAAACAGCACGCAAAGTTGCCAACACGTTCCAATTGCTGGCAATCGTTTTCTATTGCTGCTGTCAATTCGAGGTGCTGGGCCAACAACAACAACAACAGCAGCAGCAGCACTTGAAGTATCAGCAATTGCAATATCAAATGCAGCAGCAATATGAATATCAGCAACAGCAACATTATCAACAGCAATACCAACAGCAACAACAACAGCAGCAGCAGCAGCAATTGACGCCCGCAGCAACACAATCACTGCAGCCACATGAGGAGCCCATCGATTTATTGGCCACTCAGCCCACACAGGTAGGTGATAATTATTTTAAGAATTATTGATTTTATAGCAAAACTTTGAAGCAACTCAATCATCGTTTTGGGTTTTTGGGTTGGTCTGGAAACTTTTCTTTTCTGCCCCATAACCTCATTGTGTAATTAATTAATTCTTTCAGCCACAGCTGCCATCTGATTGCGGCTAAACTGGCTTAAAAGCCTTTTTCTTCACTTACGTTTTACTTCCCCCAATTGACTGGCCTGGGCCAATTGAATTTGATTTGGCGATTTCACAGCTGCAACTGCTTAAAAGCCCCAAGCCCAAACCCAAATGCCAATTGCCAACTTTAGACGACTTCAGTTTTTCGCCTTGTTTCTTTTTCTTTTTTTTTTTTGGTTGGCTTCCTGCCCGCCTCAACGACCTCAAGTTCAATAAGCTGATTAACTAAATGAAATCAGCAGTGAAATTGAAAGTGCCCGATAGGTTCTTTTCTTTTCTTTCTTGGCAAAATGTGGCGCTTAATGATTAATTTGTGTTTAAGTTAAATTTAATTATCTGAAGGCAGTTCATTTGCCAAAGTTTTTGAAATTCTGGAAAATTTTTCTGCTCAACTTGCTGGGTAATGTAAAGAGACCTACTTAATGGACACCATTTCAATGACATTCAATTTAGTGTAAATTGTTCTTCATTTATTTATATTCTTTTATCCCTTTCTTTAGCTTATGACTTGACTATTGATCATCCGACTATTATCAAACCTTTGATTGATCGATACTAGAGAACTGCAACGAGCCGCCACGAGTACACTCGCTCTGTGCTCAAGGCTAGTCAAACTCTAGTGTTGCTTGTACCTGTACTCACGTTGACTCAGAGCTTCGGCCGCGAGTCGTCGCAAGCCCCTTGTTGCTAAAATCTAAGTTCAGCTGCGAGCCGTCATGAGTAAAGCTCGTTCAGTAAAAATACTCACGATGACTCGTAGCTTCGGCCGCGAGTCACCTCGAGTACTTGTTGCCGAAGTAGAAAATCTGCTGCGAACAGTTACGATCAACGCTTGTACACACAAAGAAACAACATTTTGTGAGATCAAACGAGATAGAATGATGGCCTTTTTTTGCATTTGTATTTTGCATATGCTTTCTCTTTCCTTCTTGTGGCATGCTGTTGTTTGAAGTTTTCAAAATACAACCACAATTGTATAAGAGGCTTGTCGAAGCTCGGCGTCAACATGCCGAGTACGTGCCAATAAATTTTGTTGCGAGTGCGAGTAAGCACTAGTGTAGATCGAAAAGGCTTGTCCATTGCTGGCAAAAGACTTGTTATGACTCGTAATATGAAAAGCTTGTTCATATTATTAGTCGTGTGCAGCAAAGAGCTTGCTCGTCTTGACTCAATGTGCTTGCGATCATTTCGAGTGTGTCGAACCTAGGCGGCGAGCCCAACCAAGCCTATTGAACGCACGAGTGTGATCGAACATTAGAGGCTATTTGCAGGTCTCTGATCCATACATAATGCTTATTACCAAATATGTTTAGAAGGTACGAGTAATCTAACTACAAAAATGTAAGAGCTATAAAGTTTTTTCTTCCAAATTGCGGTTCGGCAGGGGGCGTATCAAAAATTGGAAATAAACTTGATCTGCCTGCAACTACACAGAAAAAAAAGTCCGAGATATTCAGGTTTAAATCAATCCTAAACGATGTCAGAAGTCGGTCAATCCCGAATTTTCTCATTCCGAGTACGAACAGGATTGACTTGATCTCGGATTTTTCAATCCCGGAATTCTCGCCTTGATCCCGACTTTATCCCACATGGGATTGATTTAAGCTTGTTATCCGAACTCGATTTGATCCCTTAGTAGGATCCAATCAAGAAGGCTCGAAATTCTTACTTGATTTGATCTGGAAATCGGTTTGGTGCAAGTTTGGCCGAGATTTTAACTGAGCTCGATATTCAAACAACACTCAATCCGGAAAAGGATTGCTCCAAAAACTACCGAGGTTAATTTTGCACGAAATTTGTACGTGATTTGATCTGGAAATCGGCTTGGTGCAAGTTTGCAAGAGATTAAATAAGCCCAGAAATGATTGCTTCATAAATGACTAAGATTGACGTTATCTCTTTATTATATTTACCATGTGTATGTGTTCATGTATTCATTTGTGTAGAAAATGAATGAAAACACATAAGTTAAAGGGTATTTTGGAGTCGGGGCACTCGACTACAGTGCCATTACTCGTTAAAACTTTATGTAACCCCAAAATGAGTTTCTCACAAGAGCACCATGCGACTTATTGAACGATGTTCAATTGCCGGCTCGAGGTCATTACCCCCGGTTATTGTTTGCATACCCCCGGATATATCTTTAATATAATTATGCTTTCTTCTCATGCCAGCATTTCTATGACTGTTTGGGAATTGCAAGACATCATTGTAGAAAAACCGACTCATAAAATTACATACTAAGTTGATAGAAGCTTTTGGGTATGTTTGTGTAGCCACTTAGCCTCATAGTACTTGTGAGACTAACTTCAATCTCAAGTCAGGATTATTTGATATTGACATACGACATCTGTACTCACTTTAATATCGAGTCAGGAATATTTGTCTTTCGATTACGGATTCGAGATTGACCTTAGCCTTTTCGGATTAAGGGGGTCTTCTCATTGAGCAACTTTTTTTTCGACTTTTTTTTTGCATTTATTTATAGCTTGGATATTCAAAAATATCCCCCCAAAAGGATTTTCGAAAACTCGAATTAGTTTAGGAGATATAGTCCTTTTAGTGACCCAATGTGACCTAAATTCCCAAGCAACTGCAAACTTAAAGCGCGTTTATCTCGAAACCACGTTTTTCGAACTGGCGGCCATGATATCTCCAGTTCAACTGAACCGATTTTCATGAAACAAAGTGGAATCGACGCAGAATTGTCACCATTCTCGGGTGAACCTCGACCATAATTTTAAAAAATTTTTTACTATTTTTTTTTTACACTAAACTACAAAAAAAGCCCGAAATTGAAATTTTTTTTTTGAATGGCCGCAATTTTGTCAAAAAAATCACAAAATTAAGTTTGAGGTTCACCCGAGAATAACATTTATACTGATTATAACCCCGTTTTTTTTCATTTCGGACGCTCCGGAGACCCGGAATCGTGGCCGCCGTAACGACACCTTTTTTTTCACCACCAACTTTGAAGTCTCATTACTTTTTGAACAGCCCTCGTATCGAGGCAAAAAAAATTTTTTATTTACTTTGAACCTTTTGTAATACAATAAATAAAAAAAGTTTTCAATTATTCTTTGCGTTTTCAAATAAGAATTTTTTTAAAAAGGGTCCAAAAAACGGGTTTTGAATGAGAAGACCCCCTTAATACGCACTATTCAGGATTGTTTCAAGCCTTTCAAACATGTATCAAGCTTGATCCAGTACGACTCGAGCTTAAAATTTCAATCCGAAGGTCGAGATCAAATCAATCTTTTTGAGTTTGATTTTATCCTGCCATTTTTTTTCTGTGTATAAGTTATATGTGTCCCATACAAGTCACACCTCGTACCATCTTTGAGATATGCTCGTTCATATACACTCAGACAATAAATAGACAATTTCATACTTTGATCAAGAATGTTTGATGACAGAAGTTCGATAAGAATGAAAATTATTCTTCAAAGAACGAATATCTTGATCTAAGAGTTTTAATATTTGAAGTCAGTATAAAACATTCCCAAATCAAGTAGAAAAATTCTTGAATCAAGTGCAAAATGTACTCGAATCCAAGATTGCTATTTCTTGAATTAAGAGCAAGAATGTTCGTTCTTGTATCAATGGCTCATCAGGTTAAAGAGAAACATCGTTCTCTCTCGAATCAAGAGCTCCACAGATTCAAAAATTAGGGCGCCCATGTTCCAATCAAACATCAATTTAAAGTCAGTTGTTTTTTCCTTTTTTGGTTTTAATTTACTTTATTGAAAATTTATTGTCAAACTATGAAGTAAGTATTAGACGCAGCGGCAGCAGTCTTTGCCAGTCAACTGACGTCCAACAGCTGTATTTCCATGCCAGCAATGCCATAACTGCTTGGAATTAAATTTGAAAACTATTGAAGTAACGAACTGAAAGTTTTCGGCATAGATTGGTAAGGCAACTCAAAACCGTTTCCTGATTGAAGTGAAAAGAGTTTCCAAACCAGTTCGAACTATATCGAAACTTTCAAATCTAACAAAAATAACAAATGTTGAGAAATTGCAACAAACTATCAAAAGCTTTGTTTCGAGTCCCAAACTAAGAAATGTACATAGCTAGATTTCAAAAGTAAACCACATTTTCAACACAACCAGTTGCATTTTGGTATTAATTTCACACACGATTTGATGCTTAGAGTTGCCTTACGCCTTTTGTGGTTCTGTCAGTGGACTTTTCGAACAATTTTTGGTGCGACAAAGCTTTTGTCGAGTGCCAAAAAAGTAAAAAATCAACCCGAACCCAAAAATGTGGCAGCGTTTTGTAGATTTTAAGTCCCATAAATTTTAAGTGTCAATATATAAAACCGCATATGTGCGGCCAACGTTGGCAACGAAGTCGAAATTCATAAATTCAGAAATGGTAAAATAAAATGCAACCAGCCCCAGGACACACGGGGCAATATATATGCGTCTGTGTGTGTGCGAGTGTGTGTGTGTATGAATGGGGTTTTTGCTTTATAGTTTCGCGTTTCGTGTCTGTGGCCGAGGGGCAGTGCCTGGCCAAACTCTCTCGCTCTCTCTTTCTCCCTGCTTCCTCTGCCTTGTGGTCCTGCCCCATGTGGCTTTTATTTTATTGCAAACTTAAAATATATTTATAGAAAAAAAATAAAACCAAAAATATAGCACAAAAAGTTGTTAAAAGAAAGAGGCAAACAAACTCGCAAACCAAATATAAAACAGCATCCAAAGGCGGAGCAGAATAATATGACCACTAAGAGTTGCCGTTTTGTATGCAATAAAAAGAAAACACACACAAGATATGGTAAGCCCCGGCAAAAGTTGTTGCAATCAAACAATCAAGTTTCAAGTCAATTGGCTGAGATATCTAAAAAAGTGTCCAGGGAGGTCACTTCATCGATTTATTGTGTGCATAAATATTTAACAAAAAATGTGAATTCTTAGGGGAAATTGGCATATATAATGAAAAGTGACCAAAATGGGCATTGTAGTTTGTTAATAATCTTAATTGATGTGAGCGTAATTATTGAGGGAAATCTTATTAAAGCATACAGAAAACCTTACAAATACCTAGTTTCAGAAGCGACAGATGAAAATGTTATATATTCACAAAAGTGATCAAGAAGGACAGTTTACTTTCATTTCCTTCACCTTCTTCCTCCTTTGGAATCGACTTTGGTCACGCGCTCTGGTCAGCACTTTCCTTGTGTTCGTTTCGCATACAGCCAAGTGCAATGACAATTTGTTTATTTTTTTTAATTTTCTGTCAAATGAAATTCATGAATTGGCCTTCTGACTTGAAAAACTTCAAACCACACTTTACAGCACTTTCAGCATATGATTAAACTACTGTAAAAAATTAAGATTTGTGTCTTTTCAACATAGCGAAACTATCCGCTATTCATAAATTATCAGAGTCATCAGAGTTTATTACCTCCATCTAGCAGCAATATTGTAAATGGATTTTAACACCTTTCAAAAACCAAATTGATTGAACTCACTTCACTGGTTCACTGGTTAATGATGGATTCGTTATAAAAAGGCAAACTGATTCCATTTACAGTAAATCTTTTGACTCTGTGAACCATGATCTTCTGCTCCTTAAGCTTGATCGTTTAAGATTTGCATCCCACTTTTTACCTTCGATTTCTATCTCAGTCTCGAACACTTGTGCCGAAGACGTAAAACTTATTTTGTCTTTTAACGACCCAAAGCATTATATTGGACTACTAATCATTTTGCACCTAAATTGCTCCAAGTGTATGTCTAAGTATGGCTTTCCATCGTTGCATAACTTCGTTGTTGATCTTTGTAATGTCCCCCCTGTAACCTACTAAAAGGTTCACATGCTATCGAGGCAAAGCCAACGAGTGGGTAGAGGAAGAAGGGGTTTGTGCACTATGCATCGCTCTATGCTTGCTCGTCGGAGGTCGGGGTTCTTTCCTTTTCCTTCATACCCATAGCACATTAACATAACAAAATAAAGTGCACATAACAGAAACTACTCAAAAAGGTCAAATATCAAAATAATAAAGAGAACAAAAAAGTAATTGTCACCTAGTCCCGACACAGTATTGAGTATTCGCGCTGACGATTAGTATTAGTTCTTCCTAGGGTATGAACCAGTTGTAGTTGTTCATACGCTCATCTTCACCCACCCTACCATGGCAATTCGCGGAGACTAATGTATAAATTGCCCCTATTTCAACTAAAGAAGAACTAAATTACTCGAGGTTGTTTCGGCATGTTGGTTATGACAGATATAAATTTATTAACAAATCATTATGTATTCAATACTTCAAGGATCATTTCAAAAATAGACATAAAAAGGGTATAGCATATTTGCTAAAGAATTTAACTTGTTTATAGCAGAATTTTTACTTAATCTAATGATTTGAGATATGAGCAGCTTTAATCGCCTGGAGTTTTTAAATAGATGTACTTAACTTTCATTACTTCTTCAATTTAGTTCAATTTATATTCAGTTTTCTTACAAAAATATCTCACTTGTATATCCATTGCTGCACGATCGTAGGGCCCTTCGACGTAGCTGCTGTTAGGCTGTGATTAATGAAATTAATATTTTAAACTACCAAAAAAAACTCATTTAAACGGAAGTGGAGTAGCTGATATGTCAAAAAAAATTAAGATTTTAAACTTACAAAGAGAAAATTATAACTTTACTAATTTTACTTAAACATTTGGCATTGCCGAAAATTAAAATTATTGGTTGAAATCATAATAACGAAAATGGCAATTAATTTAACAGCTCAAAGAACTCATTTTAATCGTTTAGGTTGAGCAGAAATTATTCACAAGAAAATTATTATTGAATTTATAAAAAGGTAAACGCAAAAATATAATTCGAAACTATTAGGGTAACCCTTGAAAGAGATTCACGCCATCTGCCAACTCCACTCTCGCTGAAAGTTAGCGAAATTCAATTCTGCTTTGTTGTACACAGCTACTTAGCGGACGATATAGGTGTGTGTGTCCATCACGAGAGAAGTATGTATGTATGCGAAGCGGCGTCTGAAGGCACGTTTACGGTAGATTCACCAACATAACCTCAGTCTCCAGTTCTTGGTTAACAATATCCCTTGGAGACCAATATCGGGATGAAAGCCAGAGCCGAACGAGAGGTGACTCGATATAGCTCGATTTGCCTGCCAGCAGCACGCTGGACGTGTATGTAGGAATGGCCGTATGTAGGTGTGGGCGTCAGCAACAGCACCCATGTACATATATGTACAAGTATATGTGTAACAGCGCGGTCGCGCTAGGCGGGGGGTTGCTGCGCTGACGACTTGGCCAAGAATTGAACGATTTCACTAATAAAAGAACTAATTAAGCACAAACACTTTAACTTTTTCTTGACCCGGAAATATCACCTTTCTGCCTGAGGATTTCTGCAACAGTGTTTAACTGTATGTACGCCTGTACAAACAGATAAAATTTAAGAAAATTCCGCTGGGATGCTATGATCATCCGTGTTTGCCTCAGGGCAGTTTATCGCACTTAGAATTGTATGCAATTCTTATGACTTTTCTTTATAACAAAATTTATGTGACGGTGCAATGCACGTCAGTCAAAAAAAAAGAAAAGAACATCGTGGTTGCTGAGCAGAACATGCGCAGCGAAAACGAAAATCAAAGGCGAGCTTTCAAACGGGATATTTCCAAGCGCAAGGGAGCTTTGATCTTAGCGGTGCGCTTAGTGAGGAGCAGTTCGTTAGATATGTAACTATCTGAATAATATTATATGAACCATTAACCCTTTTGAGATTACCTGGCCACTACATTTTGGAATGCCTTTTGACTCCGCATTAAGTTTCAATCCCCAAATCTCCTCAATTATTAATAAGGCGAATGGTGTACTTGGATTCCAGTCCGTCTGGTGCCGAAAACCACCTCAACCATAATCTTTTCCCCTTTAAGCTTGATCGTGCCCCTAATGGCTTAAATTGACCCCCAACCCTCGTTTGCCATCGACCTTCCTTATCGGTGTGGTAGACTCTTATTCAAATAACACTTTCAGCTCTGTTTCTGATTCTCTGTTAGCCATTTATATCTGGTTTGTTTTTGTTTGAGTCTTGGATTGAAACAAGTAAGAAAGTTGATCAAGCCCGACTGTTGTATACTCTGTACCAACAAAAGGGAATGCTTTGTATGTAGCTATTTCTTACCATCTCTGACATATGTTTGCTCACACTGACAGATGGACATGGCTAGATCAACTCGGTCAAGAACATATAGCTGATTTCTTCTGCCTGTAACATACTCTAGCACCAACTTAATATGCTCTGGTAAGGAGTATAAAAACTAAAAAGTCACCAGAAAGCACATTTACTTTGCTAGAGAATGAGAGAAGCTCTGCCTTTGGCCCTCTGTTAAGGCTCGCCCCCAAGGTACCTAAATTAGCCCAGGACATTAATTTGATTTCTTTAAAACTCTTTTAAGGTTTCAGCTAAAGAAAGAAGGTTTTTCTTTGAGGGCTTAATTTGTTCTGCCTTCCTCTCTCTTTTTGCTCTGGGACTAAACAGACAGCTCTGCTCCAGACATTAGCTACGACTCTGCAAAACTCTGACACTCACACACACACACACACACAGAATGGCTGCTGGGTGGCAAATGGCGGCATTGCCATTTCCGTTTCCCGTTGCACGTACACGGCACTTGGCCTAACTACTTGCTACATAGATACTTAGACCTTCCAGCCACGCCTACCGCCAAAAATAAAAACCGCCTAAGTGTGTGGCTGTTGTTGTCAGCTCGTTTTTGGCCCGACGCTTATTGTAGTTAAGTTTTATGCCGCCATTTTCTTCCGCTTTGCGTGCTGCACGTATTCCCCTGGTGTGTCACAGCCACTCACTGTGCTCCGGTGTGCGGTTTTCCTCTTTGCTGAGTCGTTTCGTTTTGGTGCGCTTTGCACTTAATTCCATTATCGCTTTCTATAATGATGCTCAATTTTTTGCATCATTAATCTTTGGCGATTTGCAGCTTTGCCCATTGACTGACAACAACGTCTCAACGGGTTTGCCATGCGCTGCACATTCAATGTTTTCCTTTCATACTCACTTTGGTTCACTTGCTCATAAACCACCCAAAGAAAAATGCAAAATAAGCTTCCTGCAATTGCAGATTGCTACTGGGTTTGTGGCATATTATGAGCTTAGTTCTTGTTTTTTGTTGCCTGCAAAAGCCACCTAGTTGACATATTCCCCGCATTTTGCCAAGTTGCCGCCTTGTTGCCGTCAATGTCTTCGTTAATCCTCGACTCGGAGCAGCATAGTTTTCTGGGTTCAGCTGTTTTTCCTGCTGTTGTTGTAATGCCGTGAGCTTAAAGGGCTTTCCGTTGGCGCTTATCACCAGCAGCCAGCAGCAATGTCGACGTCTGTTTGTGTGTGTGTGTTTTTTTTTCATATGGGAAAATGTAAAAGTTTTTGCCGCAAAGCCACAAAAAAATAGCAAAAAAAAAAATGCATCCAACTTTAGTCAAACAAATTTTGTGCAACAAATTGGGGCGAGAAGCTCTTGAAATTTGGCGGTTATCAAAATTGGTTAATAATTCTTAATCCCCTTCAAACCTTTTTTACCCTGGTCCTGGGGGTCGTATATGCATGCAAATTGAAATAGTTGCGCTAAAAGTTTTCAAAGATTCCACCCTAAGCCGCCAAAAATCCACATCAATGCCCGGTTTGCCTGGGAGAGCCTGGGGCTCTGGTCTGGTCTGACTCATTAATATATCACGCTGTAATCTCCGCTAGTCAGGCAGTTGGCTTCAACATCATCATCATCATCGTTGTCTGTCCGTTGCCGTTGCTAAACAAGCGTAAAGCGCTTTTTACCGGAAACTTGTACAACGCAACTCGCTAATTATTTTTCAGCATGGCATGTAAAAGCGGTTGGTCGGATTGGGCTTGGCGCTTAATCTTGGTCTGCCCCATTCAAATCAATTTGCTGTATTTTAAGTACTTTAACAAGTTTATCACACATAAGCTTTGAGGCAATCTCTTAAGTTGAGAAGTTGTCAAACTGAAGTCCCTTTTATATGAACTAAATCTTTTGGAGTTCCGCCGGATTCGGTCTAGTTCTTTTTGTTTATGTTAATATGATTCATAGTCATTAAGAATTATCCAAAATGATCTGCTTATTCTTGCAATTTTTGATTATGTGGTAGTTTTTGGGCATTTGTTTCAGTACTTTAACAAGTTTATCACACATAAGATTCGATGCAATATTTTAAGTTGAGAAGTTGTCAAACTGAAGTCCTTTTTATATGAACTAAATCTTTTGGAGTTCCGCCGGATTCGGTCTAGTTCTTTTTGTTTATGTTAATATGATTCATAGTCATTAAGAATTATACAAAATGATCTGCTTATTCTTGCAATTTTTGATTATGTGGTAGTTTTTGGGCATTTGTTTCAGTACTTTTGCAAGTTTATCACACATAAGATTGCGATGCCATATTTTAAGTTGAGAAGTTGTCAAACTGAAGTCCTTTTATATGAATCTAAATAACTTTTGAGTGTTATTCTCGCTGGATTCGGTCTATGTTCGATTAAAGTTTGTTTATGTTAATATGATTCATAGTCATTAAGAATTAGTCAAAATGATCTTCGCAATTATTCTTGCAATATTTTGATTATGTGGTAGCAATTTTGGGCATAAATTGTTAATCAATTACTTTTAAGGTCAAAGTTTATCACACATAAGATTCGATGCAAGTATTTTAACTTGAGAAGTTCTCAAACAGATGTTGGATTTATATGAATTCATTGTTATTATTGTTAATAAAACTTTTGGGATTCCATTGGTTTCGTTGTAGCTCTTTTTGTTTATCGTTAATTACGATACATAGTCATTAGGAATTATCCAAAATGCCCTGCATATTTTTGCAATTTTTGACAATTTGTTAAGTCCTTGGGCAGTTTGCCAAGTTCGTTTATTCTTAGTGGTAGCGTTCTTAAACTCAGCCCACAAATTTGCTAAATCAAATTTTTGTATTAGTTTGTTAATTTTTGGAGTTTTTGGTACCTTTTTTATACAGAATTGAATTAGGAAGTCAGGTAAGCTAATCTTAGTTAAGAGTTTTGCCCCAATATTGCATATTGCCCTTATAGCAAGCATTTGCACTCTACCACTATTAACAAAACATTAGACCTTCGAGCCGGATATTCCGGAAATTATCTCGTCCTGAAAAATTCTGTTAAATAGTGATCATTTTTTTCGAGTTTTTCATATTTAGAATTTTTCGGAAGTCAGGTATGCGTATGCTATTCAAGCAGAACTTTTTACGAATCGCTTATACTTGAAAACGATTTTATTATTTTTTGGTCCTTCGAGCCGGATATTCTAAAAAATATCAAATTCTCTTACTCTAAGTAGTGGCGTTCTCAAACTGAGCAGTTTTTAAGCCAAGCTACTCCGGTCAAGTTTTAATTGCAAGCTAAATTATAACTATTCAAATAAAAGCAAAATTCCTGCCACAATTCTTCTAAAACTTCTGGCAAAAAAATGCAGTCAAAATTGACGGTTTTACATTCCTTTTTAAACTTTACATTGCAAGTGTCAGTGAGTCATTTGAGTTGGCAACCCTTGCACAAGGGAAATTATACTTAATTGTAGTTAGGAAAAGATAATTGTAGAGAATTGCTGGCCACAAAGGAATATCCCAGAAGTAACCGCACAAACAAAAATTGGTTAAAAAAGATAACAAATCTCTACTACGCCAAGGACTACTTTGCCTAAGGCATGAATCCACATTAAAAACGCTGCTCAATTGTAGCAGACTTTCACCAAAAATATATACTACTTAGCTTTCCTCTTCATTTTCACATTTTCTCACAGGATGGCCACAAAAGTCATAACCTGTTGTAGTTTTTTTATTATTTTTTGTTTTTCTGCGCTGCATAATTAGCGCATTTCCGTTACATTTGAATGACTTTGCCCCCGCACATTCCGAGTGTCGTTCTCCATTGTTCTACATCCTCCTCTCATACCCTGTGTCAACTTTCAGTCGCTGAAATTGCGACAAAGCTGGCAGGCAGCTAGCAATTGAGCAGCTTTTATTGTGCTTTTGGCCTCGCATAGCGACACGATTTGGGGATGGCTTTGTTTGTCTGGATTCCCTACAGGTTTTGTATTTATTTTTTTTAAATGTTGTTTGGGGAAATACTAGGAAAAAATAACAAAAAAAGAAAATCCAGAAAAAATACCTACAAAGTCTGACTGGGTGAAGACTAAGTGAGTGAAAAATGTAAGTTACGTATAACAGAAACTGGCTAATCTGTTGAGAAATGCGAGGTGAATGGAGTAGTTTGTGGAGTTAAGAGAAACAGGAATATAGACAAAGCAGTACAGAGATAAAATCACCTAGGTCTAAATAGAAATATACCAAAATTAAGTTAAATAGCACAAAGTAAATAAGGCTTAAATAATTCTGAAAACACCAAAAATTACAACAATAGAAAATCGCAAAACACTGCCTAGACAAATACTAAGAATTCCAATAAAAATCGGAAGCACAAACCAAAGCCAATAAAGCATACGCCTAAAAATTGTGTCTCAAATTGAAATTAAAACCAGTATCACTTTGTTGGTATCAAAATAACACTAATATATGTCAAATTGATATTTTGGTTATTAATTTGATCCTTTTTAATCCTTAGCCTTTTAATTTGATACAAAGAAGAATTTGATTTAAAACTAAACATTTTCAATGTCAACAAATGGTAGTCGGAAAATTTGAAATGTCATCATCGTTGTGATTACAGACTGAACACATTAGTACCTCGAACAGAACAGAAGTTGTGGTAAAAAATTAGCTATTCAGGTCGGACACTCCCCCAGACGATGCTTTAAAGACAACTTAAGTTTAAGTAACTTGTCGTCGTTTCTTCGGACACTAATTCGGTGCTTACACGATAAAGCAATCTTTATGAAGTTTTCTCAGAAGGCATTCAAATTAGGTGAGATTCTAAACCTTTCGTTTAAAAGCTTAAGTAAATTTCCTCGAATTTCCCGCCAATTAAGAAAACCTCATGAAGTTTGCTTCATCGTGTAAATCAGGGGCGCCCAACAGCGCCTTACGCTCGCGCAATTTCCTGTTCCTTCTGTACTTTTTTCTGAATTCAATTGTCTATTCTTTTTAAATGCCTGTTGGCTAGGGATACATCAAATAAATATGCAATTCAGGAAAGTGAAGAGAAAGGAAAAGAACCCCCAGACTGTTTTGCCTGCCGTTTCCGATTTTTCCCGAACAACGCGCTTCTCCGAAACCAAAGTCCCCTTGATGCAATCTGCTTCCCGACTATCTCGGAGCATTTGGCTGAGAGCGACAAGTCGACCTTCCACTTAGGCCTCTTTGGGCCCATTGCGATGCCATATGTGTTCCCTGTTAACCCTTTTTACAACTGAAGGGGGTCCTCGTTACTGAACCATTGTGTTGACAGAATGTATTTTATTAGAGCTGTTATCTTTAGCTCGGATGTTTCCGAAAGGTTGAGTAGAAGAGGTTGACCTAGTGTCCTAAGTCTCCTTCTACTCAGGGCGGGGCAATGGCAGAGGAGATGTTCTACAGTTTCCTCTTCTTCTTCGTACCTGCAGCTTCTGCAGAATCATGGTGAGACAGTGACCCGTTAAGATTCCCACCAGAATGGATATGTGTTCCCTTCTGAGGCGTAAAAGCGTGATGATACGCTTTAGGTTTAGTATTGGCCACGTGAGCCTCGCTACCGCACAGGAGGAAAGGGTTTTCCATCTATCCGTAGACGACGTGTTTCAAATTTTGTGTGGAGCTTAAACGTTGCCATAGGCATTCCTATCGTGCTTCTCTCTGAAAGGAGCTCGATGGTGGTACCTATTCTAGCTAGTTTGTCCGCAGAATCGTTTCCTTCTATGTTGCGAGGTCCAGGCAACCATATAAGGTGTGTACTAAAGTCTGAGCGGCATTCAGTAAGTGTTTTAGTATTGTTGGTACATGAGTCAAGGGCTTTAAGGGCGGCTTGACTGTCTGAGTATATGAAGACGTTTCCTTTTCTGATTGGTAGTGTGCTAAGGCAGCTACCTGAATGGCTACCACCTCCGCTTGGTATACGCTACAGTGATCAGGAAGGCGAAACTATAAGTTCAAATTTAGGTTGGAGGAGAAGACTCCCCCTTCTTACTTTTCGTCAAGCCTAGAGCCATCAGTGAAGGGAAGGTTTTCCCACTTAGCGAACGTCGTTTGTGGTATACAGTAATCAGTATTTAACGGCATACTCGTTTGGTCATTGAGTATGGTAGTGTGTCCCGACTTACCCCCGTTCCAGGCATCGGATTCTGTTAATCTAAGGGCTGTTGTTAAAGCCAATGGCTTTGATAAAAAATTTAGTAGTAGGAGGTGGAAAATAGTATTTAGCGCTTCCGTGGGTGTTGTTCGGAGAGCGCCGCTAATACAGATTTCTGTACCTTATGCAGATTGTTGAGGGCGGATTGTTTTTCAAGTGCTGGCCACCAAAACTTGTGCTCCGTAGAGTTGTATGGGGCGGACCACGGCTGTGTAAGGCCAGTGTACTATGAACGGGGAAGCCCCCATTCGCGGCTTATGGCCTTTTTGCACGAGGTTGCCTTTTTTATGCGTTCTGTTATGTTGTCATTCCAGAGTAGTTTCCTATTCAGAATTACTCCCAAGTATTTAGCATTGTCTCCAAATTCAAGGCTTACTCCATTGATGATTTTGAGGGGACAAAGCACTAGTTCCGTCTTCGCTGGGTTTACGCCCAGGTCGCAAGATATTGTCCACTGAGCAAGTGTAGTCAGTGCGTTCTGCATAAGGTCACACAGCGTCTGTGGAAATATTGTACACCTGAAAATGGCAATATCGTCCGCGTAAGCCACCACTACGTGTCCCTCCGCCTCCATAAGCCGCAGCAGTTGGTTAACTGTTACAACCCATAGTAACGGAGAGAGTACGCCTCCTTGCGGAGTGCCTCTGTTAACATATCTGCGAGCAGATGCACCGCCAAGCTCGGAATACACCGACCTGCTCGTTAGCCACTGGCCGATGAATCTTACCAGCGGCACATTTGCTTCCACATATGTCAGGGCAGATGTGATGGCGTTTGAGGTGACATCCTCAATGTCGAGAAATGCTACCAGAGAATAATCTTTTACTTCAAGAGATCTTTCAATCCTTGAGACCAGAGAGTGCTGGGCGGTTTCGGTGGACCTACCCTTGCTGTAAGCATGTTGTGTGCGTGCTTATAGTTTACCTGAGGTTTACGTCTATAAGTCTCTCAAGAGTTTTCAGTAGAAATGAAGATAGGCTGATTGGCCTATAATCGTTTGGTTATACATGTGAGCCTTTGCCAGCCTTCGATATGAATACCACTTTTGTTTCTCTCCATCTGGGGATATAGTTGACCTTGAGACAGCTTACATAGATTGTGTAAAGCCTAAAAAAATTTTTAAAAATATTTATTAGCAAATAATAAACAAATAACCCAATAACAAAAGTATTGGTTTTTAAAAGGTCGGTTGGCCTAATTTGGGATTTTTGGTTAAGGGGTCTTCTCATTGAAAACCCGTTTTTGGACCCTTAAAAAAATTTTTTTATAAAAAAAAATAATAATAAAAATTTTTTTTATTTTTTTACCAAAGGTTCAAAGTAAATTAAAAAATTCTTTTGCCTCGATACGAGGGCTGTTCAAAAAGTAATGAGACTTCAAAGTTGGTGGTGGAAAAAAGGTGTCGTCACGGCGGCCACGATTCCGGGTCTCCGGAGCGGCCGAAATGAAAAAACGGGGTTATAATCAGTATAGATGTAATTCTCGGGTGAACCTCAAACTTACTTTTGTGATTTTTTGACAAAATGGCGGCCATTCAAAAAAATTTCAATTTCGGGCTGTTTTTTTGTAGTTTAGTGTAAAAAAATAGTAAAAAATTTTTTAAAAATTATGGTCGAGGTTCACCCGAGAATGGTGACAATTCTGCGTCATTCCACTTTGTTTCATGAGGATCGGTTCAGTTGAACTGGAGATATCATGGCCGCCAGTTCGAAAAACGTGGTTTCGAGATAAACGCGCTTTAAGTTTGCAGTTGCTTGGGAATTTAGGTCACATTGGGTCACTAAAAGGACTATATCTCCTAAACTAATTCGAGTTTTCGAAAATCCTTTTGAAAAGTAGAAGATCTAGAGATTCTTCACTTGAGTCTGTCCAGGTGCCGTCTGTTTTTTGTAAGAGAGCCAGGATCTTTCAGAGGCGAGATGCTTCAGAAGTGGATTCTATATTGCTACAGTAATGGGCCCAGGAGGAGCTTTTAGCCTTCCTGATAGCTTTCTTATAAGTGTTTTGCCTTTGTTTATATAAACTCCCAAGCGGTAGTTTGATCGTTATATTTGGCTACGTTGATTGTATGTCTGCTTCTTCGGAGCTTGTTCCCACAGACCACCAAGGTGGTTTAAAGGTGGATTTTTTTTTCTAGGGGCCTTATTAAACGAAACGTTACGCGTTGTTGAGCGTTTCAATAAGGTCATCTATCTGTTTTCCCGTACTTGGTGTATATGGTGGGGACGGCTCAAGCTTTTCTGAGAGAAGTTTGTTGTGTACTTCCCAGTTTGTCTTTTTTGGGTTCTGTATTTTCCTGGGTGAAGGACATTTGTTTGTTAGTAAGACCTCTATGTATCTATGGTCCGAGAAGGAGTGCTCTGGCAGGATCTTTTTTGTTTTGATCTTAGTGCAAAGACAATTTTATAAAGAGAAAGTCTTAAGTCAAACCCGATTGACTTATGACTATTACAGTCTAAGAGCAAGATCAACGTGATTTTAAAATAGTTTGAAATTTACCTTAATTTATCCCAAAAACATTCTTAGATCAAGTAATTTGGGATTAAATAAATCGAACTTGATATAAGAACTTTGTACTTGAACTGTTTGTACTTTGTGCTGATGCCACACTATCGAAACCACCAAATCGGATTATCTTAGGGGTCATTTTAAAGCTGACAATGCTCCACCAAAGACTACAGGAGTTGAACAGTAAAGCTCTGACCTTGTAACCTCATCTAATCATTTCTTTGCTATCTTCGAAATACTTTCAATAGTAAAACATTCTATTCTGATGAAGCTGCCAAAGACCTTCTATCAATAAGAGCGGAAAATGACCAATACTTTTTAATGCTTTTTCTATCTATGTCTATTTCTATTTCTATCCAAGTACAACAGGACTTCCTTACCCATTCGCTAGTTGTTAAACCGGTGCTCTGCCTTTCTATCTCTGACCCTTTCGCACTCTTTAAACAAAAGAAATTTCAATGAAAAATTGCTTCATTAGCACAAAAAATGCTGCACAAAGACCACCCTGTGTGCAAATATAGTAAACCAAAATCCCAGCAAATATTTGCTTTAGCATCCCAAGTCCGCCCCCTCCCCCTCCCCTCATCCCACATACGTAAAATTATTGCAACTAATTAAAGTGAAATGCAAATATTTGACTAAATAAAATTATAGCCAACCACAAAATGCCCTAGCGCAATTGTTGCAAACAATAAAAACAACAAAACAGAAAAAAAAAATACAAATTAGTTAAATAAAATGTGTACATTTTTACACAAAGTCCCTCCCCTCGAACTCCTCCCGCTGGGAGGGCACAAATGCAATTCTCTTGGTCACTTGGCGAGTTAAGCGCTCATTTAAATGTTTAAATGTTGCAGTTGTTGCTGGTATTATGGGTCCTGTGGGGGGGGAGGTAGTTGGTGGATGGTTGGTAGGGTACAGGAAGCATGTCTTGTTCGCACGCCATTACCCACGCACACACACACACACAATATAAATGTATGCAATATACGCACTCAATTCGATTGCACGCCCGGCTGCGCGACAAGCACAAAAATGCAAATATTTACAAATATGAGAACGAGGAGCACGAGACCAAAAATGGTTATAGCAGATATACGATATCGAATACTGGACATTGTATTTATATACCCTCCTCTCCCCACCCCCCTACCCCTTCCCCGTTAACGTGCAGCGGAATGGAGCAGCCGGGTAGGGGGGCAGGCCGTCAAATGAGTTATGTTGTCAGCAAACATTTAGTTCAGCATTTCAATTCGTTTCGTTTTGTGGGTTAAACTAAAATTGTGCTTAATTTGCAAACATTTATCAATTATTTCAATCAATGATTTGGCTTATTTTTAAACCAAACACAGTTCAATATCCAATCCGGGATCCGGGAGAGTTTGTCCTGAGATTGTTGCAGCCTTAGCGTCAAGATTTTAATTTCCTCCAAGGGATGCTTTTTTCAATATTTGCCAATTTTTCTCGGAAGAAAATGAATGGAAAATTTGTATGGATATGGATTGAAAAAGTTTTAGTGGAAAAAATAATGACAAATAATTGAACATGCAATTTCCTGAAATATCCAAATATGCTCCGAAAATGACCGGAAATGTTTTGAAGCTGGACTTTTTTTTCATCAGATGATTTTGAAAATCTATTTGCAAACTTTGTACGCAAAATAATTGGGCATGTTCGAAAAATCGGGAAGTTTACGAGGTTAAAATGGCTCCACGAAATTGTAAGGATAAGAAGGCACCAAGCAAATTTCTAAAAAATGACACAAAACATCATAGAAACATACATACTGTATTTTTGAAGTGGAAATATCTCTCGAATAATTTAGAAAAAATCGAATATTAAAAATAATATAAAAATAGGTGAAAGTTAACTCCGGCTCGGCAGAAGTTTTGTATACCCTTGCAGCTTCAAATTTTATAAACAACCCTTATTAAAATTACTCCATTGGATCTATAATAGTATAGATGTTTGAAAAATTAAATATTATTAGTGGATAACAAAAAAAATTTTTTAAACTCTTCCACCACCCATTTCTTTCCCTTTTATATATTGAAATGTGTCCCCAATATATACCAAAAGTGGATGACAAAAAAAGACGAATATTCATCATTAATAACATAAAATTTTAAAAAAATTAATTATGAAAAGGATAGTGAACTAAGAAAATACCTACTTTGGAGGCGATTCCATTAAAAACTAAAAAGTTCTTCTCACTAAGACTAGTTTTTCGACCGATCGTTCCTATGGCAGCTATATGCTATAGTCATCCGATCCAGCCAGTTCCGACAAATGTGCAGCCGATATGTACCAAAAGACTTCGTGCAACTGACGGAGGAGATAGCGGAGGAGGAGGAGATAGCATAGAAACAGACAGACGGACGGACGGACAGACGGACAACGCTAAATCGACTCAGATCGTCATGTTGATCAAGAATATATATACTTTATGTGGTCAGAGATGCTTCCTTCAATGCGTTACAAACATCCGCACATTACTTTATAATACCCTTTGCAAGGGTATAAAAAATTAAAATCCGCCTATTTTTATTATAAAATTGTGCGGATGATTGTAACGCATAGAAGAAGGAAGCATCTCCGACCACATAAAGTATATATAGATTTATCCGAACGGCAGTTTTTGAGAGGCTTTTCATGGCTAATTACTGCAATGCTGGCGCCAACAGCAAGAGGTGTGGACTGGGTGGGAAGTGTTTTATTCAAAAAAAAAACTTTTCATTAGATGTTCCGAGGCGGGATCGAACCCACGATCTCATGCTGTCGTTTGAAGTGCACACTCCGATGTCACTCCGAAATTCCCTTCCAAAACTCTGAAAAAAAAGAAAGAGTTTTGGTGAACTTTGCACGGATTAGACACTGGTCACGATTTAAGTCGCTGTTTTTAGTTACTGTTTGGTCACCGGTCACTGTTTTGGTCTAACATTGTTTTTGTCACTGTTTTTTTTTTTTGTTTGGTCACTGTTTGGTCACTGTTTGTCATCTGATCACTGTTCGGTCACCGGTCACTGTTTTTGTCACTTTTTTGTTGGTCACTATTTTGGTATTTGGTCACTGTTTTGGTCACTGTTTTGTCACTTTTTGTTGGTCACTGTTTTGGTCACTTTTTTTAGGTGGTCACTGTTTTGATCACTGTCCAGTCATGCTTAGATCACTTTTTTTTATTGGTCACTGTTTGGGTACTGTATTGGTTTCCGCTTGTAGTTGGTCACTGTTTTGGGAAGTGTTTGCTTACTGTTTGGTCACTGTTTGGTCATTGTTTGGTTACTGTCTGTTCTCTGTTTGGACACTGTTGTGATCATAATTTTGGACACTGTTTCGGTCACTAAGTTGGTCACCTTTTTTTAATGGTCACTTGTTTGGTCATTATTTGATCACTGTTTTGGTCTTGTTTGGTCACTGCTCTGGTCACCGGTCACTGCTTTAGTCAACTTTTTTTTTGTTACAATTTTTTTACTTTGTTGTGGTCACTGTTTTGGTCGCTGTTTCGGTCACTGTTTGGTTACTGTTTTGCTCATCAATATTGGTGAATCCAAGAGTTATTAGCCCAGTTTCAAATCTTCTAGGAGAAATGAAAAATGTTTACCATTCCCAAAAATATAAAAGACAATTCTTGCTGTTGGCAACCCATAGGCAAATACGCTCGGGGCAGCAAGGGGGAACATAGTGATTTTTGAAGCCTACTCAAACACAATTAATCTCATTTGAGGTTTAGTCGTCTGATTCTGATGTCAGAAAACCCAACATCGATTCAGCGATAATTCGACTTTGAAATTTCTCTGAATGTCTCATTTCTCTCTTAAATAATTTCTCTTATGAGAAACATTCATTTGCCAATAAAGTCCAGCCAATCAATTTCATCATTAACCCATTATTGCCTGCGCATTTAAAAAAGAAGAAGGCGTAGTAATGATAAATGAATATAATACTTTGTACATAATTTAATTTAAGCATTTCGTTTCTTTCGCCCCTTTTTTCTCATATGTAAAGGGCCAGGCAAGTAATTCAATTACAATGCGAAATCCCTTAATCATATGAATATTCATTATAGTTGGCCATGCACACATCGACACGCAGCATGCAAATGCATTTACCACAGCACTTCCGCCATTGTGGCGGAAGTGCACATTTCTGACAGCAACGCGCCGTGTGTGCGAGTGTGCGAGTGTGGGGACAACATCCGACAACGTGGCGTATCTTTAGCCGTTCGTCTGTTTGTGTCATTTCAAGATACTTGATTTCATTTTGTTTTTATTTCCTTTGCCGCTTTCAGTCGGGCAAATTAATTGAAAATTGCTTGCTCCGTGTGCGAGAGGACAACACGTAGGACACATTAATGCCTGTTTCACCATCGAGCACGCATTGAAATTTCTTATCTGGCCAGGTGCACCTTTTGGCAACCTGCACTTAATGACACTTACCCATAATGCATTTAAAGTAGCAGCAATTTGATTACCATCCAAAAGGATGTGACCAGAAATTTGGCCAAGTGCAGGCACATGCTGGAAGCGTTTAATGTGCGACATAAGTTGAGTTTTTGGCCCTAGAATGTGAAAAAGAATTTGGAATCATTTTAGTTAAATCAACTTTTAGTTTTTTGGGACATATTCCCAGAAGAACTAATCTTTTAAGCAGTTTTGGAAACTGAAAGCTTATGAACAGCTGCAGCTAATATTTATGTCATCTAGGAACAAGTCTTAAACATACAAATTTTAAAACAAAACTGAACATTAAAGGTTCAAAAAAGCAGCGAAAACGATCTCGATTACTTGCGTGCCTCTGCTTCGAGGAAAGCTTTAAGCTTTTTTACTTATGCAGCATCAGCCAAACATTTTAGAGGGGGATTCTTCATGTCGAAAACGCTAAGAGTTTTTCCAATTCTCTTAAAAACAGATTAACCTAAAGTCTGCTACGATATGAGGGTCTTTGTCCAAAAAAAGGTATACGAGGGCCGTCCCAGAAATGGCCGACCAGCACAGTAGTGTTGGAAAATGTTCACAAAAAATATTAAAAAGGGGAAGTACCGACTATTAAAGGCTTAAGTTTGAAGTTTGGTGCCTTTGCCTTGCACAGTTTTTTTAAGGTCGACTTTTATAGAGAACGCTTGTTATTGATTTGCAAACATGGACAAAATTGGTCATCGTTATGTGATACAATACTTTCATATAAAAGGTCTTAGTCCAACCAATATTAAAAAAGAGCTGGATTCTACCTTACGTAATTCTGCTCCCTCGTTTACAACAATAAAATATTGGGTGGCTGAGTTTAAGCGAGGTCGTTTGAGCTGCGAAGATGAACATCGTAATGGGCGTCCAAATGAGGTGACCACTTCAGAAATGGTGGCCAAAATTAAAAAATGTGTATTGAGTGACCGGCGATTGAAAGTTCGTGAGTTAGCTGAATTTTTAGGCATTTCAAAAAGTGCTGTACATCGGATATTGACCGAAAAATTGGACATGAAAAAGTTATGCGCAAGATGGGTGCCGTGTTTGCTGTTCCATCATGACAATGCGCCGGTTCACACCTCTGCCGTTGCAATGGCTAAAATTAATCAATTTTAATTTGAATTGCTACCTCACGCCCCTTATTCGCCAGACTTAGCTCCCTCTGATTATATCTTATTTCCAAACTGGAAAAATGGATCGGAGGAAAAAGATTTGGCAACAATGAAGAAGAGCTTCACAGTTCTTATTATAAAAAAGGTATCGAAGCTCGTACGTTCCAGGCACTCATAGAATTCGTCTTTCGTCGCGGCGTCCTTGTCTTCTGTAGGGGCGGAAGCACAGATAAGGCTAATATTAAAATATTTTGCCTTAAGTCTGAGTACGGCTAGTCGCTTATCAACTGGTGTGAAGCTGATGACAAAGCGACGCAGTCTTCCGCAGACTGCAAAGCCGCACCCAAACTCGTGCTTGGTAACATGTCCGCTATAGTTAGTAGATGGTTGATGATGTTTTTCTCAACGTTTTCGCTTGTCCAATCCATTGCATTTCCTGGAGTGCAGTAACGTCCGATGAATATTTTTCGAGGACTTTCACTAGCTGGTCATCAGCACCCTCCCTGTTGAGAGTGCGAACATTCCAGGTGCATATCCTCAAATCGTGGTCCTTAAGACGTTTGCGTGGATCGTCATCGAGGGTGGTCCGTATCGGAGGCATTGATTTTGCAGTTTTCATTGGCGAATGAACTAGACGATAATCGGGTGCCAAGCCCGAAGCACCGCCCCCTATTTGTCCCAGGGCAGGATCGCCGCTCACGTTAGCCAGCAGCTTTGCGGATGCATCGCTCTGTTACCAGGGGTTACCACGAAGAGGGATGCGTTGACTTAAGACGCAGTAAACCAGCATCGCGCTGGGCTTACAATGTTAAACAGATCAGCTGCTTTATCTCACTACATACGCCCCCATAACCACAGGAGAGTTCCTGCCTTCCAAAGAAGCCCTTAGTTTCACGTAGTTTCATCAAAACTTGTTCGGTGTAACTGGAGATATCATGACCGCGAGTTCGAAAAGCGTGATTTCGAGATAAATGCGTTTAAAGTTTGAAGCAACACACAAATTACACGTTTTATCGAAGACATTGTTCTACAAAAAAGGCTACATCTTCTAAAGTATTTCGAATTTCAAAAAATCCTTTTTGGGCGATATTCTCAAATATCCAAGCTATAGAAAAATGTAAAAAAGTTGGTTCTGTTCTACTTTTGAGCCTATCACTTTTTTGTCTGAAAACTGAAGTTTTTTCATTTTTTTTTAATTTTTAAGAACTTTTCAATCGGTGCCAAAACAAACAAGTTCTGTGAGTTTAAGAGGAGGCATCTTTTGAAAAAATTGGAAAAAAAACCGATTTGTCTCGATAACTTTTCGACGATGACCGTAGGAGACACGCACATACAAAGATTTCTGTCTGCTCAGGCTGTCTTTCGAGTGTTTTGCTTTGGAATTCCCAATCAGTTTTGACAACGGAGGCATGGAGAGACTGCTGTTTGAACAGACAGAGGCATGATCGCTAATGAGTGGGGTTGGTCTCTATTTAAAGTTATGCCTAAGCATAACATGACCTCGAGCCAGCTAAAAACTGCTAACAGCTCAACGAGCCAAAATATTTTACAAAAAGTTGGTTTGCTGAAATGGGGGAAGATCGACTTCAATTTTTTCGAACAGTGTTATAATATTTAAGTTTCAGGCAAAGGGTACAAAGCTTTAAAAGAGTATAACTCTGGAACGGTAAGAGCAAATTTAAAATTTTTCAAATTTTCCCATCTTTTAAACTGCATTAGTAGTTCTTAGAATTTTAATAGAAATTTGAAAAGTAATAATGTTTTTTTTTTACTAGTTCCCAAATTTTTTTTTGCAAAAAAAAATTATGTTTTGCATTGCTTTCGCTTCAAAAGAGAATGTTTGTTCTGGAAAAATTTTGTATTCTTAGAGAAAAGGGTCATTTGAGGTCAAATACTTACCCCGCCTACAGGCGGTCTTGGGAAACAGAGCCAAAAAAATTACCAATGCACAAAAATCTGATATTTTAGTTTTTTTGTTTATTAATATACAAAAAATAGAATATTAACGCGGAAATGTTTTGAAAAGGGGGTAATATGCTTCTTTATTCTTGAAAAATAACTCTTAAACTCAACAAAATAGTTTCAACATAAACTGAAGTGAAGTTTAATATAAGAAAATTATGAAGTACAGTTTACTTATGATGGAAATTAAAGAAGCAATCTTTTTGCTGGGAGAAACAAAGATTTATTTTGCATTTCCGGCACATAACTTGCGTTTCAGAAGCGCATCCCGGATTTTTACAACTCTTTTTCCCTCCATTTCGACCCAAAAATTCTGGAAAATGATCAACTCCATCAAAGCGAGTGTCTGCAGGTGGTAAAAAAGTCTTTTTTCCATGACCTTTTTTTTGAGGAGCTGTGCATGGACGTCCAGGACCTTTGGTAACGTTTTTTAACGTACAAAGCACTTCTGCAACATTTGCTCGGAAATTCGGCAGTTGATATTGCTTGTCATTGGGATCGGGTTTGTTTATTCTGTGAAACAAAATGTAAGCATTCACCATTGCAACATCAAGCAAATGTGTAAATATGCGATTTGTGTACTTTTCAGTTTTCCAAGAAATTTTGTATCGACCAATTAGTCCATCTATATGGTCGACGCCACCCATGTGGTTGTTGTATTCAAATATTGCATTAGGACAATCGATATCAACAAACTTTTTTTCTGAGCGTACAAAACGCGACACAGTTCTTTTTGCAGATGCTTCATTCTGAAATGGTTTTACGCCGACGTAAGTTGATGCGAGCCGGACAGCCTTATTGTCCTTCCAAACCGTTAATGAAACGTCAACATTTGCTGCGGAGCCACAGAATTCAGTCGAGTATCCACGCGGATGCTTCTTGAGATCATAATCTGTTGGGAGCTTGCAATTGGGGATTCGGTTTGAGCGAATTGTCCCCAAAGAATAAATTCCACGTGATCGGAGGAACACAAGCAGTGGCAGTGAAGTATAGAAGTTGTCGAAAATTATGATATGGTTTTTGAATTCTGGAACAATGCGGGACAATCGAACTACCACGTTTGACGACGCTCCAAGATCTGGCGCACCAGGTTGAACCAAATTGTCGCCTGCACCACCATATACTTCAAAGTTGTAACAGAAACCGGACGAATCGCATAAGACGAATAGTTTTATTCCCCATTTATGGGGCTTATCTGGCATGTACTGCCGAAGAAAAGATTTCATTTTTGTTGCGCACATTTGCTCGTCTACACACAGATGCTGAGGCATTGGCACAGACTGGAACTTATCGTTAAAATGTTTGACAATCGGACGGATTTTGTATAAAGGATCGAAGTCCTCAGAGTTTTTAGCAGGCAGTTTGCTATTGTCATTAAAATGTATATTACTCCGAATTTGGTCAAAACGATTTCTTGACATTGTGTCTTGGATGATTTGAAATGCATATTTGCTCCAATATGAACGGATACTTGGATAGTGAAATACTGACATAAAAATTAGAATGCCAATAAATTTACGCAACTCCAAGTTCCTTATAGTAAATGAAGTCGCAATGTTTTTTTGGACGGCATAAATGTTGGTCTGCTGAACGATGTGCGTTATGATTTCGTCATCTAGAAAATATTCAAAGCATTTATATGGTGTGTCGAGACTTTGAAATTCTTCCAGATCGGGATCACAAAATGAGATAGCCGATTTATCTAGCACCAGATTTTTCTGACGCCATAATATCTTTTTGAAGGCCTCGGATTTCGGATTTATATCCAGAACGCATCCTACAAATGCGCCAGCATCATTTATGGTGTTTTTTGTTGGCTCATGGTCAGATGCATGACGTCCACTGGAACGACTTTCAAATTCGCCTTCATTCTTTGTTGTGTTTTTTGGGTAAATGTTAGCCAGGGGACAGCGTTTGGTTGTCGGAGATGTAATTGAAGTGATCGAGGTTGACGGTGATAACATTGAAGCCGTACTGCCATCTTTAGGGTGACTGCTAGCAACCGGACAGCGTTTGCGTTTCGGTGTCGAATTTGATGGTGATAACATTGAAGCCGTACTGCCATCTAAGCAAATCTCTGACTGAAGTGCTGATTCCGACATACCAACAACCTCATCTATCGCCATATCGATCCTGTCATACTCACAAGGATCTTCATCTAAATCGTCTTCATTTTCTTCTTCATTATCCGTGTCGCCATCAAAATCCAACATTTCTAGAACTTTTGTGATTTCATCATCAGATAGCGCTGATAATTTATGCGTTTGTTTACGCTCCATGGCTAAAAAAAGAGATTTTTAGTCAAACTATTCCTATATAAAAGTTCGAATTTGAAACTTACTTTGAAATATATTTTTCGCCAGCTGTCCCAAGACCGCCTCTAGGCGGGTGACCTTTGAACTCAGCTAAAATGCTCACAAGCACGTTCCTTCTTCAGCAAAGTCGCTTTTTGTTTGATAAAGACGTTAAGCAACACACAGATAATTTCACTTTTCATCTACGCTTATGAATAATATTTTTTTTAATTTTTTGTTTTTCGCACTCCGCACAAAATAATTTTTTTTCGTGTTATTCACAAACTTCTGCATTCAACTGACTTTCACAGCTGCTTTTCGTGCTAGGGCAAGCTGCAAGCGCGCCAATATAAATATTTGGGATTCCCCAAAATAGATAAAACGAATCAAAAAAGCAAAATGTGATCAATAACACGATTAAGCGTGTTTTGAACTTAGCCCGCCTAGAGGCGGTCTTGGGAACTAGAGGGTTAAGAAAACGCAGTCTTGCTCACGAAAATCGTCTCGAATCACTACCAATCTTTCCTTAGTGTAATCAACAGAAAATTCAACAGAGAATTCATATGAACATGAACAGCAGCTGTGGCTGTGTAGATGGCCGTTTCGGCTGCCACCATGGCTAAGCCTTCGTCAGTACACTTTCAGTTGCTGACACACCATCAAGCCATTTGAAAATCCTATTTAAATAACCCAAACAGCGAATTAAGACTTGAGAATTCCAAATGCACAAATGGCAAAAAAATTTTTTTTGGGTCACTCTAATGTTCTTGCTTCTTGGTAGTCGAATCGACGAAGGGTGACGCATCAGGGATAAATAGCTACTTACTTATTTGTAATTCCTAAAGATTTGGTTTGACCAACTTTCTTAACTGAAGTTTCTCCTTAAATTTTGGGAAAGACTCTGGATGGAACTCGATCACAGTTATGGCCGAACAATGCTAAGTACTGTGAAATGTACAATCCTCAAATGTTCACTAGAAATGGCAGCCGGACAGGAGTTTTGCTTGACCCGAAATTCACGCTGTGTTCGTGCGGAACAGAAACAAGTCTCGTTTGAGTTTGTATGTGTTTGCTTTTCCCTGGTTTGAGTATTTAATTTCACACCATGCAAATCAGCTCTCATCGGTACGCTTCATGTCACATTAATATGATTATTTCGCTACTTAAGTCAGGACAAACTATTGAAACAGCTGCCAGCATAAAAGCGTACTTAATGTTTGCCCAATGCTTTTTCGGTCAATTACATTTGGGTGCTTTTTTCAATGTTACTGAACTTGTTAAACCTTTAACCAGAAAACAATTGGCATACTGGCACAAATGTGGCCAGTTTTGGTTGTGTTTGGCCCGATCGTTTGCATTAGGCAATGAAAAAGTTTGTTCCAAAAGTTTGGTGTTATGTGGCAAATAGCACAAAGTTCATGATGTTGATGACAGTTGAACCGAAATTCTAGCACGTGCCAAGGCAAAGGCAATTGAATTTCAATGAAAATTCATTTAATGGCTTTAATTAATGGCTCTGACGTGGCTTTAAGCTGCACTGGGGGGGAAAAAAAGTAAGAGAGAATACCAACTCAGCCCTGCATACAAGAAACCACTGAATTTCAATTGAAAATCGATCAGTCAGCCATGTTGAGGGAGTGTGTGTGCGTGTGTGTGTGTGTGTATATTGCTTGTCTGCAAACTTCCGTTCGGCGCTTAAAAGTATGCTATGAACTATGCATAGCTTCAGCTTTGCTGGCTCTTCCTCTCATGGTTGGTCCGTGCGGTCTGGTTTTTGGATGTGGGTTAAATCTGTATTTTTTTTTGTCATATAAACAATGCATATGCATGGTCGCTTCTTCAATTTGTGTGTGTGTGTGTGTGTGGACAAAATCTGTCTATGCGAGAAATTGTCACGTTTATTGGTCGTATTTGGTTGTTTCCAATTTTGGTTTAAGTGTTGATTGAAATGTTTGCCAAAATCTCATTTGCATGGGGAAATAGTTGCATTGTTGATAGGAGAAACTTTGGGATAAGATTTTGAAATTTGGGTTTATGATCGAATTCTGAGGAATTAGCAGAGCAGTTTGATGTTTATGGGTAATAAACATGCTTCGCTCCTGCTACACCACAACAATAAAAAGGATATTTACTCGTTCATCTACTTATTTTCTCTTTGAAACGCACACATTTCTATATAGAATTCAGAACATTTAACATTAATTTCAACTTGACATTAATATTCCTTCATAAGCTTAACCTACCTAAGTCTTGTCATTTAATTTACAAATTCCTTGACTCATTTGATATGCCCAAGAGCGGTAAATGGACATTTAAGCTAAGTCTAAACAATTGTTGATTATAAAATCATAAGCCAAAATTATTCAGGTCAACTTGCTACGAATGACTTTGAAGCAATTATGGGGAAAATTGTTGGGCACAAGGGTAATCAGTTATTGATGACTCTAACCGTAACTACAATTGGCAAACGCTTCAGTACACCTCAGTCAAACCCACACACACTCACAGAAGTCATTTGCCCTGTCAATTGCCCATTCACTCAATTATTCATTGCGTGCTCTCAAATTGGAGAGGGGGTTTAAGTACTAATCCACGCTGAATCTTGACGTAAATCCATTATTGCTTTACCACCTTTTGATCCGAGTAAAAATCAACTGTCATGCAGTTTTAAACTGTTTAAACAATATTTGCAGCCATTTTTGCGACTCTTGCCCGGAAATTTAATTACAAGACAAAATGTCTACATATCACGTTTTAAATACAAGCACAAACACACCGACAAGCGCTGTGCAATCACTCAACCATCACACACGCACGCACTCACGCACACAAGTACCTACCTGGGCGGTTGGTAGACGTGAGTTTGCTTTGGGCACGTTGAACATGACAGTTGTTGCATTTAAGCGCATTGAAACCAGCTGAAGGAGATGACAGATCAAATCATTTATACACTGAGCGCAGTCAGTGATCGGTTTAATATTTTGTAAAATTAGGTCTACTCCATGATACAATTATACAGGTACGGCGGATATGTCGTTGTGCTCTCAATTTAGTTCACCTTTTTTCAGTATGTTGCTGTCATTCCAGGTGAACGGTTGTCACACTCTCCACGCGTCCGCGTGCCCTGTCAGACTCTATCTCACTTACACACTCTCTGTGCAATATCAGTTGGCTGGCCAGGCATAATCAACACACCCACATGCACATACACATACACACACACAGTAGTACGGCTGGGGTCAGTCACAGTATTTTCGTCAACCCAGCGTTGCTCTTTTTACGGTGATGCGTCGTGAAGTCAACGATTGATGCTTATGTCGCTTCTTTACATGGCATTTCGTCTATCGAGCGTCGCTCATGTCGGTTCCTGCATGGCATTGCGTCGACCTACCGTGCCTGGAGAGCCGTTAACGTATTGAGCGGACATCGCCTTGGAAAATACGTCAGTCGAACACAATGTGAGGGGTATGAGGGTGGGTCGACGACAGTCACAAAGTCGTCGACGAAACGTTGACAAAGACAAAAACAAGACAGTAACAAAAAAAATAACACAGACAAAGACTTTAATAAACACAAAAACAAACCCAAAAACAAATACTAAAACAAAGTCCAAAGCAAAGACAAAGACAAAAACAACAAAGACAAAAACAATGACAAAGATATACAAATTGGGGAAAGTTAACTTCGGTTCGGCCAAAGTTTTGTATACCCTTGCATCTTCCATTGAAAACCAAAACGTTATTCTAACTAAGACTACTTTTTGGACCTTTCCTTTCTATGGGATCTATACTATATCGATGTCTGATTTCAACCAAACTGTGGTGAAATCATGCAAAAGCATTAAACAATTTTAATTACGAAATTTTGAGGCAATCCCATTTAAAACAAAAAAGTTTTTCTCACTAGAACTTCTTTTTCGACCGATCATTCATACTGCAGCTATATGCTATAGTCATCCGATTTCGACCAACCTTTGTAGAATTGTGTAAAAGTATATAAAATAAGCATATGCCAATAATTAGGACGTTTTCATTAGAAACAAAAAAGTTTTTCTCACTGGAACTAGTTTTTCGACCGATCGTTCCTATGGCAGCTATATGCTATAGTCATCCGAATTCGACCAAACTTAGTGAAATCATGGGAAAGGATAGTAAACTAAGAAATACGTACTTTGGAGGCGTTTCCATTACAAACAAAAAAGTTTTTCTCACTAAGACTAGTTTTTCGACCGATCGTTCCTATGACAGCTATATGCTATAGTCATTCGATCCGGCCGGTTCCGACAAATGTGCAGCGTATCTGTACCAAAAGACTTCGTGCAAAGTTTGGTGAGGATAGCTTTAAAACTGAAGTGGGAGATAGCATAGAAAAAGACGGACAGACGGACAAGGCTAAATGAACTCAGCTCGTCATGCTGATCAAGAATATATATACTTTATGTGGTCGGAGAGGCTTCCTTCAATGCGTTACAAACATCCGCACAATTTTATAATACCCTCTGCAAAGGTATAACAACAAAAACCAAGACAAAACTTACACAAAAACAAAAACAATCACAAAGACCAAAACAAACACAAACAAACACACAGAATACTGAGTATCTAAAGTTTATCATCGAGTACTTAGCCCCGAATAACTTCTGCTTACTATCGAGTACTAAGTACCGAAATACTTAGTCTCTAATTCTTACTTAGTATCAGAGGTCGCAACAAACGGTCCTCTCTTTGCAGTTCTCACAAAAAACCGGTTTCGTGCGGCGCATTGACAAAGAGGTATGTAAGCAACCTTTAACAGCGCTCTTTGTTTTTTTCGGTCATGAGAGGAGAGAAACACATTTGTCTTTGCTATTTCGCTCTTGGTCTTTTGCCGACCGTTTGGAAACGACCGCTTGCCGAAAAGGTCTTTTCTGTGTGTATGTTTGTGTGTGAGCTCACTCAGTGCGTGCTTACATCTTATACATTTTCTGCATAAATACGTATGCATGCACAACAACAAATCATTTGTTTATGCATTCGCTCTCTCAGTATCTCTCACACTGATACTCTCTGATCGCACCAGAGACTGCTCTCGCAACCTTTTCACAATAACATTTTGACCGCTTGACTGAAATGGGCCAGTTATTGGGTTGATGTCAGACCGACCAGCCTGAGTGTACAACAACATCCGCTTAACAGCGAGCGCAAAAGCAGCACACATTCGGTTGAGGGAAGACCAAGCCCTTTTTATTTTTCCGGTTGCGGTCGTGAGCAGAGCAGACCGAAAATATGGGTTGAGAGTTATTTACGTGCTATGCTTAGTATCGAATACTTAGAAGCGAGTACGGAGTATCGTGTACTTGGTATCGAATAATAAGTATCGAGTACTTAGTATCGAGTACTAAGTATCGAATACTTGGAATCGAGTACTGAGTATCGCGTGCTTGGTATTGAGTAATAAGTATCAAGTACTGAGTATCAAATACTGAGTATTGAGTACATAATATCGAGAACTTAGTATCAAATACTTAGAATCGAGTACTGTTATCGATTACTGAGTATCAAGTTTTGAATATGGAGTATAAAGTAACTTACAACCGCAAGAAAGTGAAAGGCGGAGCATATCGTATACGAACTGTTCCATATCAAGGCCCCGCGAGTGTTAGCCACACTCACACCTTTTTTTTTAAATATTGGATGAAAGGATAAAGATTTCTTTGAAAATGTCTTCATATTCGTCTTCAGGTTTGTTCGTATTAAGACCAGACTGAGCCATGCGAACTTCTTCACGGTTCCTTTTAGACGGTGTTCTTTGTCCTGATAATTACGTATGTATGATTTACGTTTATCGCTGGGTATTCGGCCGCAACGATTACAATCTAAACTTAGCTGGGCACTCCTGATCCATCGATTTGTGTCCTTCAAAGCCACAACGGCCGCAATCGCCATCGAATCTTCCTGTAAAATGATGACGTAAATCAGAATTTTCACGCTTTATATCACTGCATAAGAGTTGCTAAACACGAGTCACTGTATTAGAAAAACTGAACAAAAGGCACTGAATGATAATCACAGAATAAAAATCACTAAATAAAAGCAACTGAACAAAAGCCAATGAATAAGAGTAACTGAACAAGAGTCGCTGAATATGTGCCACTAGTACGGAGATCGCAAAAAAGCGCTCGCAAACAAAAATCTTCATATAAAAATGACACTGTAAAACCGCTCGCAAAATTTTTGACGTTAAACGTTTGACGACTAGTATGCTGACCAGCAAACGGGGGGGTTGTAAAATCCACTTTGACGCTTTCGCGTTGCCAACTACTTTGCACATGTGGATTTTATTGAACAGCTGTTCGAGTTTTGTTTGGGCGCCCAAACTAATTAAATTTATTTATTTTGACGGTCGGTAGAGCAAAAATATGTCAAAAAAAAAATAAAAATTCGATTGAAGCGCTTTCATGAGGAAGAAAACAGCTAATTATTTGGGGCCTCATCAATATTTTGAGTATTTAGATTCAGTTGCCATAGCCAGTCTAGAAATCCAGAAAGCGCAGCAACAAATTTGTTGCTTTCAACGGCCAATGTGGACGAAGAGAAACCACATTAATATATATTTACTAACGTTTATGAAATAAAAACAAATAAATAATGAAAATGAGTAACATTTATTATTGATCTGCACCGGGTGCTTTGTTTTGGAGCCAATTAAAACTGTTGGCGTTCATTTTGAAGTTTTGAATGAACACTTCTGTGACTCGAACTATTGGTGAAATCACATTAGATCTTACAATCTCTCTTAGGTATGTCGATATACTCATATCGTTAGCAAATCTTTTAAATATGCCAACTGAGACGCTAGCGCCTGCTTCTTGCATGCTCTGCCTTCCTCATCCAAGGCAATTTGTGCGGCATAAATGAAAACTTGAGTTTTCAGATGCAAATCTGTAATATAGGGGGACAACTGCCTCCTGGCTTCGCCATTGGACCTTACTGATCTCCATTTCACATACTAATTTTTTTATTGTTGCGACTTGAAATCCTCATTAAATTGTTTGTAAGCCGGGGAAGTGTGACCGTACCTTTAAAAATTACCAATAACGCCTTATTCTTGGTATTTTTTGGCTGTCTCAGCACACTAATGTGTTTTTACGATCCACTTTCGTAATAAATGGCTTTTTTGTGCGCACAAACTGTTTGGCGATCTCCGTACTAGGCTTACAAAAAAAAAAAAACTATGGAAGCGCTCAAAAGAAAACAGTAAAGTGAGTTTGGGTCACAACAGCGGATATTCAGTGACAGACAAACTAAGGGGAAATACACAAAGAGAAGGAAGAAAGTTGTTGCCCAACCAATGACTGACCAATAAATAGATAGAAACAGGGTATGAAATGGAACAAGAATGATGAAAATGGGTAACAAGAATTATTGATACCTTTGTTGATCAATTAAAATGTTAAGTCATATTGATGTTTTGAATGAACTTACTTCTGTGTACCCGTAACCATTGATAAATGTCCATTCGGCAGATCATCCATAAGAAAAATGATCTAGCCTTTTCCCGCAGAAAGCTAGATTTTCAATCGATATGCTATCGAATTCAAAAAAGTCACCAATAGGAAAAACTGTTGGTCAGTGGCGTTGCCATGAGTGGAGAGAGTTTTAGCTCAGGGGGAGAATGGCTTTAGCAGAGTGGGAAGAGTTTAAGGCCCCCTTTATTGAACTGACTACGCCCATGGGTTCTGCATGGCGAGGGTAAACGCCAATTTTTCTTTCTTTTTTGTAGAATGTAAAATTGTCATCATATTTCTTATGAATGCATACTGAAACTGGCTGCAACATGAAGGACCAACCGTAAGAGCATCCTCCTTGACATATGGAAGGCGAACTTTAATACCCAAAGCAATCCAACCAGCTGTTCTTTGTTAACGTTTGTGTGACCGTAAAGCTCATCCGTAAGTGGAACAAGGAACATTCACTTTTCGTGAATGATCTCTTGAATGTGCCAGTGGAACAAGGGTATAAGTAAGACTTGTCTCAAAATGTTATGAAATTTGATCTGGTCACACTTCAAATAGCTAAGGCTACAAAATTTAAAAAAACTTTAGCGTTCTAAGCTAGACCGTTAATTAATCAATCGTCCTCTCTCTCACAAAGTGTGACCCCTTCACCTGAGATCATATTCTAATAGGCTCCCCCTAATGGACAGTGGCGAGTGTAACATGTTCCCAAAAATTATTGACCAACGCCCAAAAGTAGGCTACAACAATAACCCAAAAACTGCAAAACAACAAACCGCACTCACATTTCGAACCGCAAGCCGATGTGCGTTAGCAGCTGTGTGCAATCAACAGTGGCCACGCCCCCCCTTTCGCTACCAAAACGAGCGTAGGATAAGGGGATTCATAATCCGAACAATGGCCTACCTCCCCTGTGTGGCCCACTTTGCTGGTGACAAATGTAAATTTGGATTTTGCCTACGACCCCCCCCCCCCCTGAAATTTTGGCTGTAATTGAAAAGCGTCCTCTGCTAATTGACTGGCCGACTGACTGGTCTGACATGCACACATGGAAATACTTTCCACCTCCGCTGCCCCCAGCCCGCTTCATCACGTTAAACAATGGCCCCAAATTGTCTTGCTGTGACACGTTTAAAGAAGCAAAAAGGCTAAAAAAAAAAAACAGTGAAATTCAAACGAACTGGAAATCGAATGCGGCTGGCCAAATAAGAGAACTAAGGCCAAAAACCGTTGAAAACGAAACTCAACTCGACTCACATCAGAGGGAACATTTTATTCTGGCTTTTGGCTGACTGCGAATTCTTCTTCAGGGAGGAAGCTGGCGAAAATTGAGTGGATTTTTGTAGTTTTTTTTCCCACTTTGTAGGACAGTCGATAGCCTTTAGCCCGTCAGCTGCAGGCGCCTTGCATCCTGCTGGCAGGCGTTAAGTGTTTGAATTTAGTTAGCGCGAGATTTGCTGCTCTTTTTTTTTGCTTGTTTGTTTGGTTTGGTGTCTCAGTTGCCCAATGTGTGTGTTTTTTTGTGTGCCTGTGCTGCGATTTATTGTAATGGCATTTTCAACTTAACCCAGACAGTTATTGCCCATTGGCGGGAATTACTTTGATCAAGAAGCAGCGAAATGCGGAACGGAATGTAAGTGGTTGGCCTGACGTATGTGTAATATTTGAAGTTTTAAATTAAGTTTACAAGTTTGTTTAGTGGCACAGAAGTACTTTAAAATGCAAATTTAAGAAGCAATGTCTACTGTCTGACTGATTGAACATTAACCTACAGACCAAACGGTAGGAGCTAGAATGGGGAAATTTTGAGAGTGGTTTGCGTTTCAAGTAAAAGTGCGCTCTAAGTAGGGACATTGGAATATTCCACCACCAAGGGTAAGAAATTTGTCTTGAAACTTGGTTTGTTAGCTAAGTAGCTGAGAAAGTTGGAAACAATCGCCCACAAGCAACATGATCTGAAAATTTTGTATTTTGGTATAAGATTTTTTTCATTCGATTGTCTTGAAACTCGGTTTATAAGTTAAATATGTGTCATTACGGAATTTCGGTATGTTCGACCCCAAGGCTGAAAATTTTCCTATGAAACACTCTCATGCGATTTTGAAAAATTGGACCACAGTTTTTCATTCGATTGGCTAACAAATGTATACAAAATTGTGTCAGCCTGATACTAGTTAGTATCGATTTGATTTTTTCGAAATATCATTTGAATACTTTCGAAAATATCATCTTGATACTTGGAGTATTAAAGAGAATTTGATACTCAATAGTTTCAAATTGAAGACTAAATAGTGTAATTTTGATGACTACTTTATTTTGGGTTTAGAAAAGTTACTTCTATGAGTCTTTTATGTGGTGTTTATATGCTTCATTGGGAGAGTCAAAAGCACTTATATCCGTTTCAGAAAAGTGTCAGATAAGTCTCAGAAAACATCTACAGTGCCGCTCAACTGAATAGGTTTGAAAAATCATTCTTATATTTTTCCCTCTTTCTTTGTTCCAATTTAATTTTGATCTATCTTTTCTTTTTATTTTGAACCTTCATTTGTTTAATCATTATATGCAAGAAAAAAGTAAGGGGACAAATGCAACCGAAATTCAGAATTTTGCTTTCATCGTGAAATTCGCTAAATGTGTGCTCAATTTTTGGCCCATCTGAATAGGTTTGACACTTTTGACTTAACTTTTTGATTGACTGCGTGATTCTTTTGTATTCCCAAATTTAAAGCAACTGCTATTAGTTTTTTTGTAAAATGGGCCGCGTAAAACCTTTAACCGATTTTGAAAAAGGTCAAATAAAAGGCTATTTTGAATCTGGCTTAAAACACTATGAAATGGACTATGGAAAAAAAATGAATGGAGAAAAAAAATATGCAACAACAGCATCGGAGAGGCGACTTATCCTTCGAACTGCCTCAAATTCCCACCTTCTGCTAGTAAAATTAGAGAAGAAGGCGGCGAAAATGCTCGTGTGGCCACGGTAAAACGAATTATTCGATTGAAAATAAAAAAACACCTCTGAATGATACTCTTAAGGAAGCACGACTTTAATTTGCCCGAGAACACATGACGTTGAACAAGAAGTGGAAGACGGTGGTCTTCTCCGACGAAAAGAAGTTTAGCCTCGATGGACCGAATGGCTATAATTACTATCTCAACGATGTGCGAAAGGAATAATGTTTTTTTTTCTAGTCGTCAACACACTTGAGCAGGTTCAGTAATGGTGTGGGGAGCCATATCGTTTTTTGGAACATGCGAGCTACAGTTTGTCACCTCGAGGATGAACGTAAATGTGTACAAGACTGTGCTCCAAAAGGCTTGTCCCCAGTTTTCGGAGATTTATGATCATATTCCGTGGACGTACCAACATGACAACGCTCCCATCCATACCGCTCGGGTTGTAAAACAGTGGATTAAAGACCAAAACTTCAAATTGCTTACCTGACATGAACATTATCGAGAACATTTGGGGACTTTTGTCCAGGAAAGTATACGAAGGGGAAAGACAATTTAGTGACTCTGGGACCCTAGTTGAAGCAATTAAAAAAAGTGAAAAAATATTATGATTCCTTACCAAATCGTATGCTTGAAATAATTAAGAACAAGAGTGGGCATACGAAATACTAAATAGTGCTAAAACAGTGTCCTTTATTATTTAAGTTACCCAGTGCCTTGAAATTTGTGCTTTATATACTTTTGTTTAATAGTTTTAGTGGTCAAACCTATTCAGCTGAGCCAAAAATAATTGAGATTTTTGTTATGTTTTTTGAAAAAATAATATAAATGATATAAAACTAAGCTAACAGAACAGAAACTTTGCTATTTCACAAATGACTGATTTCTTTATACAAACAAATTTATTTCGCTTAAGTCGGAGGGCTTGTTAAAGAGATACAACGTTTAAAATTAAAAAAAAAAAAGTCAAACCTATTCAGTTGAGCGACACTGTACATTACGTACGACCGTTTTCATAGAAAGAAACGCTCATTCCGGACTCTTTTTTGAGCATACTAAGACGGCAAATGCTCCAAAAAAAGGTTTCGGTAAAGTGGCAGAAAACGCACATTTGCTTAATGGGCTGTGACCGAAACAGTGAACAGTGACCAAAACAGTGACCAAACAGTGACCAAAGCACTGACTAAGCTGTGACTGAACAGTGACCAAAACAGTGACCTAAATAATGACTAAACAGTGACCAAAACAGCGACTTTAATGTGCCCGAGTTTTTGGAAGGGACGAATTTCGGTCAAATAGTTTCGGTCAGAACATAAAGATAATGAGCAGGCGTCCTTTAAAGATCGTAGGATCGTTAGCACTATCGTAAACATGGATTTTCGATTACTTATTATGCTCCGAGTCCCACTTCCTCAAAATCTTTGTGATTTTAGACCGGTTTTTGGACTAGATTTGGTCCCTACGACACAAAACTTTTGCGGAAGTGGACTTGAGAACAAAGGTATATATTCTTTTGCAAGTATTGTAATTTCAAGTTGTCCCTCGTAAAGAGTTTCGCTCGTACCGGGTGTTCCACGACGCCCACTCTTTTTTTGTAATTCGATTGGCTTCAAACTCTTTTTGTAAGCCAAATAAGCGATTTTCACCAATTTGGCATATTCGACCCGAAGGCTGAAAATTACACGATAAAAAAACGAAAAGTTTTGTATACAAAACATTAAAGAAACATTTTGTATATGAAATAAGATTATTTTCATTAGATTGACTTGTAACTCGTTTTGTAAGTTCGACCCCAAGGCTGAAAAATTATGCCATTTTTGTATTTATGAATCAAAAAATTGAATTTTACCATCTATAAAACATTGTAAGCTCTTAAATTAAAATTAAAAATTAAAAATTGAACAACCTTCAATGCCAATGCATATACCTTCATATACCCTAAAAAATCGGAGCTTAAAGCTAGTTGAAAGTTCGTGCAAGTTTGTGCACTTGGAATTCTAGCTTAAAAGCTAGTTGAAAGTTCGTGCAAATTTGTGCACTTGGAATTCTCAACAATTTATTCGCCGCCTGGGTAGTATAAATAGGATTTGCAAATGGCTTGTTGGTGTGACAGCAACTGAAAATGTACTGACGAAGGCTTTGCCATGGCGGCAGCCGAAACGGCCGTCTACACAGCCACAGCTACTGTTCATGTTCAAATGTATTCTCTGTTGAATTTTCTGGTTGATTATTGAACTATAATCAAACCTCGACCTTGAGACTGCTAACATTCACTTTCACTAAATTTAAAAACTATTTCAAACTTCTTTTCATTTTTTTTTAAAGCTTTTTCCCCGCTTTAAGAGACTTTTCCCCCACCCTCTACTTCATTCCGATTCAGACAATTAACCAGAAAAACCTTTGACTACTGTCAGGGCTCATTACCCGTCATTATGGCACATCAGCGCTCAAAAGATATTCCGGGCATCTGTTGGCGCTGGCCCATTTATCGGAGTGCCGCAATGCCGTTGACTTATGGTTGGTTCACACAAAGTAGGGAACGCGGCTCGACACGACACACAGAGCCGGCCATAATGTGTGCTTAATTATCGCCAGGATACACTATATTACTGACCCTGACTGGCGTACAGGAGGAGGACCCAAACGGAGCGCAGAGCCCCCGACCATTTGCCAGGACTTGTTTACAGTTTGCAATTTACAGTTTGGTTAATGTAGAGCAAGTGTTGCCTCGCAAATATTTGCATACTGCGCTGCTGTTTGTTTGTCTGTGTGTGTGTGTGTGTGTGAGTGTGTGCAAGTATTTGTAACTGCAACTTTCACTTACTTTCGGTGTGCTGTTGTGCAAATGTTAAATAATTTACCACAGATTCTTTCCCCTTCACTTTGACAATGCGAGAACTTTGCATTTTCGTAATTGCTCAAAATTTAGATATATTTATTTATGTGTTGTGGTGAGCTTGCGGTGACGGTAGGAATCTGTGGTGCTTGCGGCTGGCTCTTACTTGCCTGTGCCTGACTTTGATTCCCCAATTGGTCAAGTGTTTGTGTGGGGGATTTTGGATTATGACTTTTGAAAAAGTTAGTTTTTTTGTGCTGAATGTATTAGACAGTAACAACCGCAAAACACTGTAAGTCAAATTCTACTGCGAAGCATTCAACTTTTGGTTCGGCCAAGCAAATGCTTTGACTGGTGCTAGCATCTACTTTTACTGCTACTAGATCATTGGCATTGGCAGAGGCGGACCAAAAATGATTAAAGCAAATAGAGAAACTTTTGAAAGATCTTAGAAACTAACTGTTTTTCATAGCTCTGCAAAAATGTTACTTTCAGCCTTGGTTTTAATTCCACTTCCATAAAAAATTCGAGACTTAAAACCGGGTTTTTGACAAAATTTGGTCAGAGAATTTTCTCTGAGCCCATCTACTTACCCAGCGGTACTTACCTTGCAAATTCACATTACGGAATCAAGCAATTCCTTAACACTTCGCAGGCTGGGGTCCAGACAGAATCGATTACAGCCCAGTTGATTTTTACATTAGCATGGCTGCTTTGTGGACTGCCTGCTTTCGAAACCTCAATACCAGTAATCGAAAAAGTGGGCGATAGTCGAAAGCTTTTCGGAGCTCTATTACAACTGCATACGAGGTGTGTTCAAAAAGTATCGCGAATTTTGAATTTTCGCGGGTTACGTATATTCGAATTTCGATTTTTTTGTGGCGTTATGTTGGTACTCATGTCTCTCACTTATGCCGACAAGCTCGGCCATTTTGAATGTTCACTTAATTGTTGACAGCTGCTTTGCTTGCACGTATTTTGGATCGTCTTCGATTTTTACCTATTCAAAAAAATGGATCAAAGAACCTGTATCAAATTTTGTGTGAAAAACGAAATTAAGTGCGCGGATGCATTCCGAATGTTGACTGTGGCATACGGAGAAGCTACCTTGGACCGAAGCAACGTTTATCGGTGGTACAAAATGTTCTCAGAAGGCCGAGAAGATGTGAACGACGAAGAGCGTGCCGGACGCCCGAGCACTTCAACAACAGACGAAAAAATTAATGAAGTGGAGAAAATGGTATTGGCCAATCGTCGAATCACCGTTAGAGAAGTTGCTGAGGACCTAAACATATCGATTGGCTCGTGCCATTCGATTTTTATCAATGATTTGGGCATGAGACGGGTCGCCGCGAAATTCGTACCAAAATTGCTCAATTGCGACCAAAAACAGCATCGCATGAACATTGCTAATGAGATGTTAAACTCTGTCCGCGACGACCCAAATTTGCTCCAGAGGGTCATAACTGGTGACGAATCGTGGGTTTATGGTTATGACGTGGAAACCAAAGCTCAATCATCTCAATGGAAGCTGCCGCACGAACCAAGACCGAAAAAGCGCGCCAAGTTCGGTCGAATGTGAAAGTTTTGCTGACAGTTTTCTTCGATTGCAGGGGCGTGGTGCATCATGAGTTCTTGCCACAGGGAAGAACGGTCAATAAGGAATATTACCTGCAAGTTATGCGCAATTTGCGCGAAGCAATCCGCCAGAAACGCCCGGATTTGTGGAAGAACAAAAATTGGCTTTTGCACCACGATAACGCCCCTGCTCACACATCGTTGCTTGTGCGCGACTTTTTGGCCAAAAACAACACACTAATGATGCCGCAGCCACCGTATTCCCCAGATCTGGCCCCCTGTGACTTTTTCTTGTTCCCTAAACTGAAGAGGCCCATGAAAGGACGACGTTACGCTACGCTTGACGAGATAAAGACGGCATCGAAGGAGGAGCTGAACAAGATAAAAAAAAATGATTTTTTGAAGTGCTTCGAAGATTGGAAAAACCGTTGGCACAAGTGTATAATATCTCATGGGGATTACTTTGAAGGGGACAAAATAGATATTCATGAATGAATAAATAATTTTTGAAAAAACACAAAATTCGCGATACTTTTTGTACACACCTCGTACTCAGCCACAGATGCCCTTCAAGAGTACTTGAATAGGTTTAGCAATTCAGCCGCTAGATGGAACATTGCCATAAACACGGACAAGTGTGCTTCGGTGACTTATTCCACCCGTCGTGACACCTGCCCGGGAATATTCTTGCACGGTCAGCTTATGGAGCATAAAGCAGCCCATAAATACCTTGGGGTGACACTGGACAGAAGACTGACCTTTGGACAACATGTCCCGACAGTGGCTGCCAAAGCTCCTAAACTCCAACAACAAGCTGTCACTCAGGAACAAAGTCCTAATCAACAAGGCTATTCTGGCTCCGGTATGGAGATATGGCCTACAAATTTATGGAATTGCGGAGAAGTCTCACCTGAGTAAGATTAGAGTGGCCCAGGCGAAAGTCCTTAGACGCATTACGGGAGCTGAATGGTACCTGAGAACCAGGGATATTGAAAAGGACCTTGGAGTTCCCATGGTTGGAGATGTTATCAACAAGCAGGCCGCCATTTACCTTGACAAGCTATCTCACCACCCCAACAAACTGGCTAAAAACTTGTTAAGAAGACGGAGAATCCAAGGTGTACGTCAAAGGAGAAGGTTAAACAGAATCTTACCCAAGAACCTGAACTCACGGCGACTCTAGCTGGACACCGTTTACACCAAATTCTCACTCTTTCTCACTAAATACCTACATAAAAATGCTTATACATTATCGGTAAGCCCAAATGGACACTGCCAAGTACTGTTAAAACCCAATATCACACTAGCATTAGCGGCCAAAAAAGGGTAGCAGAAAGCTAGTAACTAAAGGTTACTTTACCAAAAAAAGTATAGACAATACATGGTAAAGCCATGCCTTCGATATCTTCAGAGTCATTGGTAAATTATTGAAGAAAATTAAAAAGAAAAGAAAATAAGTTTTTCATGTGCTCAACACAAAACTCCAACGAGAAATGAATTCCAAATGCTTGGCCTGTGCTTAGTTGAAAATTAAAGCCTACTTCGGTGCCAAACAAAATTTGTTTCTAATTAAGTACTATGGGCACAATGAACATATTTTGGGGATAAATTGATTTGTTTTGTGAACTTATAAAATAATTTGTACATTCTGCAACTGGCTTACAGAGTTAATGCAAACACAAATTGTTACTTAGGACGTTTTTTTAACATAAATAAAAATAAATAAATAATTAGCTAGTTTTTTGTACAATTTAACAAATATACAAAATTGTCTAACTAAAGGGTGATTTTTTAAGAGGTATGGGAAAGATTTTCAAAACAAAAACACATAAAATTCAGAAAAATGCATGAAATGTTTATTTGAATCGATAGTACGGTCCATATATAGTAATTTAATGTTTGAAGATTATTTCATGCAAATGTTGACCGTGACTGCGCCTCAAATGGTCCATCCGCTTAGTCCAATTTTGGCATACTCTTTCCAACATTTCGGCCGGTATCTCACGAATAAATGCTTCAATGTTGTCTTCCAATGCGTCAATTGAAGCGGGCTTGTCTGTATAGACATGAGCTTTAACATAGCCCCACAAAAAATAGTCTAAAGGCGTTAAATCGCACGATCTAGGCGGCCAATTGACCGGTCCCGAACGTGAAATAAAATGTTCACCGAACTCGCATCTCAATAAGTCCATTGTTGCGCGTGCTGTGTGGCATGTGGCACCGTCTTGTTGAAACCACATGTCATGCAAGTCAAGCTTTTGCATTTTGGGCAAAAAAAAGTTGGATATCATCTCACGGTAGCGCTCACCATTCACAGTTACGTTACGATTCGCATCATCTTTGAAGAAGTACGGTCCAATGATGCCACCAGCCCATAAACCGCACCACAGCCGAAACCGCTTCAGGGGTCGTTACTAAGAGGAGCGCGAAACTTCTTATAAAGTTAAAACAGCCCGAATAGCCGGTGTCTATCAGTGGGTCGATTAAGCTGGACCCTATAAAAATGGAAGAAGAGGTGTTGGAATTGCGGGGGGGCGGGGGTTTCGTTGGGGGGGGGGGAAGGGGCGCGGGCGCAGGCGCGGGTGCGCGCGAGTTAATTTTCTTAACAGAGACATCACTGGTAGTTTTGGAATCAATATTGTCTGTAACGGGGAAGTAATCAATAATTTGATGGGCGAAAGCGTTGAATTCGTGTTGGGGGCTGTTTTAAGAGCGATTCATGGTTAAATTATGGACCAAACTGAAGATTTTTGACAGTGAAACAAAACACGAAACGTGCTTGAGCTGTTTAAACCAGTGTTGCCAAAAAGATAATAGCTAAAAAATCACCCTTTATATGACGAGCCATCTAGCGATTACCTATCACAGCCAATGTACTGTCATCTCGAGCATCATCGGTGTAAAACGTGTCAATCAATGTAAGTTTGTATACTTTAAGCTCTCTTTATAAGCTGAAAGAGTTTCGTGCAAGTCTCATTGTACGGAGGGGTGCTTATGATTCCTTCTTTACTTTACAAACTTCTGACAAAAATTACGATGTGCTCTGAAAAGGTAGAAAACCGAAACCGTTCTGGTGCCAACGTTTTCTATCGGCTGTAGTTAGTGTGCGTCGATGTCCTATTCCCACCGAAATATTCTGAGATGGTTAACGTATGGAGCATAAAGCAGTATATGAATACTTTGGGGTCACACTGGATAAAAGACTGACTCTTTGGCACCGAGTAACGAGCCTTGGCTCTGACGGCGAACTAGTCCTAATGACCTATTCTCATCCTACGAGTCATGTATCGAATACCAACAGCTTTCGATACTTGGCGCCCTTTAATCTTAAGTTTCATCTCGAGCTCAAACTCTGGAATTTTCCACTTGAACCGAATGACTTGCAACTAAATGTTGGTTAGTCTTTCCCGTCCGGCTAATTGGATGTTTTACAAAACTCTGAATTTCTAAATACTGGATCACATTGCGTTCTTATTTGCCTTGACGAATTGGTGAATTGTGCTGCACTCTCCTTTGATCGGCTTGCCTGGAGTCCGGCGGAGGGATAACCTCTTTTCGCCCCTTCACCAAATAAAAACAAGGAAAGAAAGTCGGTCAAGCCCGACTATAACATACTCTGTACCTGTAAAGTGCTGCTCATCACCGTTGCGACCGGTGATGCCCATAATTGTTTGCTTTCCCTCTAAATCGACAGCCGTTCTTCCGATCTTTACCATTCCTGTGGCGGATCGATAAACGAACTTTCTATCTATGAAACAGTGGGAGATATGACGTTTTTTCCAATGTGCAGGGGCAGGAGGGGGCGTGGCAAAGATCGAAAATAAACTTGATCTGCCTGCCTCTGGTACAGTATAGTATAAAAAACAGTCTCCGCTCGGCTAGTCACACCACGACGAGGTCAACTGGATTTACCACAACTCGCTACAATATCAAGGCAACACCTTAGGAAAGGAGCATAAATTGGTTGCTGGACCACAAGAATAAGTTGTCATTCGGGAGAAAGATCCTGTTACACATTTTATGCTGGCTCCGGTATCGTGGTACAAATCCTACGGCCTACAAACTTTTGGCATTGCAGAGAAGAATCATCTGAGCCAAATTAGAGTGGTCCAGTTCAAAATCCTAAGATGTATTACGGGAGCTGAATGGTTTATAACAAAAAGGGGATATCGAAATCGACCTTGTTGCTTCAATGGTTGGAGATGTTATCAATAAGCTGGCCACCTGATACCTTCACAGGTTATCTCACCACCCAAACAAATTGGCGAGTAACTTGCTAATAGAACGCAATATCCGAGGAATATCCCTTAAGACATCCTACCTAGTAGCCATTTAAAATCGAAGGCAGCGCGTTGCCAGTGCGCGAACAAGGCCCACAGACGAATTCAGTTTACTGACGAAAAAGTTTTCACCATAGACTGAAACCGGTAGTTTTGCTTCGGAGTTAGACTATCGATAAGTCACAAGGTCAAGCGATGTGCTTTTGCGAGTTTGATTTGGGCACTTCAGATTTTCAACACGGACAATCATACGTGGCATGTTCTGGTGTGGGCAAACCATCGATCTTATTGGTCGACGATGGGAAGAGAGCAAGTTTTCAATAAAAAGTGCGACTTCGACTCTTTCAGTGCAATTGCTACTAGACTCACGTGGATCTGCTAAAAAAAAACCAAATAAAGAGCCACTGCGTGCCCACCGCTACGTTCGGCAACTAGTTAAATACAAAGAAGTGATGCGACCGGATTTAAGGCCTAATATGAATGCACTAAGATTTAGATCAGAATTATAAGTTAGGTAAGCAATTTATACGATTTACTCTTAGCTTTGTTATTCCTATTTCCCTATTTTCCAGTTGATAAATCTTAACTATTTCGTGGTATATTTCCTTGTTTTTTGCTCACCTTCGCTCACTCACTTTATGGATATCCATTGACCAAAGTGGAAATTGTGTAGGCCATAGAAATTACAAATTGGTTTCCCAAACTAAACCCACCTCACCCCGTGTGTGTGTGTGTGTGTCTGGATGTGTGTTATCCATTTTTGGGGGTAAATCAACTTTGAGCAAGTCAGTGGAATCATTGCGCAATTTAGCAGCTCGACTGCACTTCAACGCACACACAGACACAGGCCGGGCCAAGGGAGTCGGAGTGCACATCTATCATAAATATGCGACTAGATGCGATTTATAGCACAACTTAAAACCACTAAAACTGAAATCCGAAAACACGCAAAAGTGGATCAACTAATGGCAAAGACAGAGACGATGCACACACTCACAGGCCGATGAAAATTTTCGACAGCCTCTCGAGGGCGGGGCCGGCGGTAAGGGGATCAAACGCAAATGGAGACACAACTCGGCCTATGGCAGGCGGTGGCGGGAGCGGGGGCGGGGTGAGGAAAACGAATGCAAAAACTATGCCGGAAATACGTGCTTAGCATGCAAACGCAGAGCAACAACAACAACGACAACAGGAGACGGATGAACAGACGGACGGATAGACAACGGAGACTGTGCACCAATACAAACATACCAAAGCACACACACACACACACACACACGAGACACATAAACCGCTTAACAATGCCACTTCCGTTTTTGGCATGCGGTTTACCCGCTCGACGCTTGGCTACACCATGCACAGTGGTACCAGTGAGGGCCAAAAAATAACACAAATTTTTTGGTATTACAAATAATGAAAAAAATGTTTAAAGAAGTAAAAAGTAGAAAAAGTATTCATATTCTTGCCAAAGTTTATATTTGTATACCACTCCAATAAAATTGTTCGTTTTTAAAGTAAACAAACCAGACCCCAATTTTCGAACTTTGTAGGAATAAAAGTCTGCTCAAAATGCGTGTCCCATCGATAAATGAACAAATGCGTAGTCGGAAGGAGCGAGGCGGGTGAATACGGCGGGTGGGTTAGCAGCGCGCAGCCAAAGTGTATTTGATTTTATCCTGAACCGGTTTTGCTTTGTGTGCAGGTGCGTTGTCATGGAGCAAAATTACCTTGCCGTGTCTTCTGGCCCATTCTGGTCGTTTCTCGATCAATGCATGGTTCAAATTGATCATTTGTTGTCGGTAGCGATCAGTATTAACGGTTTCACAAGGTTTTAGGAGCTCGTGGTACACCACACCTTTCTGGTACCACCAAACACACAGCATTGTCTTCTTGCCGAATCGATCTGGTTTTGCAGTCGATGTTGATGGTTGTCCCGGATTAATTCAATTCATGTGGCACCCATTTTCCACACTTTTAGATCTTTCCCATAATGCGACAAAGAGTCGCTGGCGACTGCGCTGTTGCGAGTGAGCTTGAGAGAGCGACTGCGCAGCTGCAATGTCTAAATATAAAACAGGCGAGGGAGAAATATGTATAACAAGAGCGAGTATCAAAGCAAACAAACATAACTTGGTGGCAGATGGCCATTGATTTGATTGACATTAATTATAGGTTGGCAAAGTTATAGAAACTTTACATGGGCGGCAAAGCGCAGGGATTTTGGCCCGAACTCGGCCAATGGCTCAAACTGGCCAGAGATTATGAGTCACCCTTGACTCTGGAAAACCCAAGACTGTGGAGGTTGGAGCTGACTAGATTGATTCTCAACATAGACGCCCGGACAAGGAATGTAAAAATGTGGGAGGATCAAGCGAGAGAGAGTTCATGGAGACAAGGCTACAAACAATTAACATTTAACCTAAATGCAAAGAACTACTTTCAGGACGATATTTGTTCATACAGAATTATGCAAAATTTTAAAGAAAGAGTAGAGATGACTACCGGCCACACATGCAAAATCACAATAATGAATGCTTTCTGTGCAACTTAAGAGTACGCAAAGACATAATGCAGTATTAAAAGTCAATGGGGTTTAACGTGAGCACCTGCCTTGATGGCTTAATCCCACGGTGCCAAGCACAGGGTTGAATCGTCAACCAACGTCCACAGTGGAACTTCATAAGAAGCCCCAAAGGTACCAAATTGGAGCCACTACTGCATGGTCGTGACTCCCTTCTTGGTGAGGAGCGAGGCCTACCTATACCTCTTCCGATCTCTGGGTCACGGCACCCGGTTGAAACGCAACTCCACGTCGAGCCCCTAAGTGACTCTACCCGCATTTGGGTGTTAAACCACAGCCACCACGATACTCCCCGAGGGGCCGCACCACAGCCAGACGGAACAAGTTCCGCGGGCTCTGGCTCTCGTCAAGGTCAAGCTCCGTGTCTGCAAGGATACTACCAATTTAAGCTCCAAAGCAGTTTCGGGTTGGTGACCCACGGATAACATTGAACAAAGCTGTTAGGAATAGAGCGTAAGCTGACAAACGCCAGCTCACAGATGGAACAGTATACACCACGATTCATGGTCGTGGTTTTCTCACTGGTGGGAGCGAGGACTATTCCTTCCTCTTCCGCAGGAAGCGGCTTACAATCATTGATCAGTGATCAAACTGCAGTAAACTGCAGCCAGCTTATGTCCCCAACACCCCTAAGGGCCTGACAAAAGGGAAGAGAGTTGAGACCGTCTCCGTGATCCCAATCGCCTGTGGTACCAGAAAAGACCTCTGGTCAGGCTCGTGTACCCAAAGGGAACACTTCCAGTTTTAGCACCATGATGCATGGGGACTGGTGGCCCCCGATAAACCCACCCGTGGACAATACGGAACTAACCTAGCTATAATCTAACCTGACTCATCCATCATCATTCTTACACCCACACATTCAGCTGTCACACAATTTGAACTGTCAGACGCCGTCTGGAAAATACAGTCCTCCCAAACTCATTTAGCCTATTGACCCTATCACTAGTAGAGAGCACTTGACTTACGTCAAACCCGCCACTAACCCAAACCACACCTAATGCACCAGGATCTCTGACATGTTCCATGTCTCTTCGCGCGAGCCACAATGGCATTCCGGACTCTCACTAAGGCGCCTCTTATGCAAGAATGCATTGAGGGAGCCGTGACCAGTCAAAAGGAACCCGGAACTAAGGTTAAAACCAAAGTCCGGACGATCGCGGACAAACGTGACATCACGAATGAATTCGTAAGTAGTCCTCCCATACTAATTCAGTATGTTTTGGTACACCTTATTTGAACGATTACTGAACGGAAGCAACTGGAACAGCATACAGGCAACAAATAATGGAAGAAAGATTTTCAGGGGAGATAAAAATTATGTAATGCAAAAAAAAGAAAAGAAGAATCGGCCACAAAAATGTCTTTATCTATTGATTCAATGTTCCCAATGTATGCTTTCTTAAGTTAAATTTAAAAAGGGTTTCACAAAAAAGTGTTCGACTTTATGCCAAAAAGGGGAGTCTGGCCCAATGTGCAATGGCCAAGTCTTCCCGAGCAACTACTAAAGTGTTTGTTTGCAAGTCTTTGTTTCAGCTGTTTGCCTATCAATGATTTTATCGACAACTCTATAGTGAAAACATAAAAACCATAAAATTAAATTTAGTTTAACTAACCTGGATATTGAGAATGGTCTTACAACAATTGACTATAAACAAAAGCTTGCTTTTAATAAAGTTTTTATGGAAAATTGGTATTGCGATGCAATAACTTTATAAGTTTAGTTAGGTAAGGCAGCATTTCAGTGTTTTCTTATTGGTATTGAACGAGCCTAGCAAATTGTCATTGCGTCTGATTTTTCGAGAGCTTTTAATCGAATTTAAAATTTGATTGGTCTTTAGCGTTAACAGACTGTTAGCACGTTTTCAGGAATTGAAATCAGTGTGACCGAACTCTAGAAAATATGCTGAAAGAACCAATACGAACTAAACCACTGTGCAGGCAGGCTTCATGGTTAGACAAGAGTGGGGTTTTGTTGATGACCATTGTTGTTGGTGTTGTTGTATGCTGTTTACGGTTTTTTTTTTTGTACACATATAGAAGAGGGAGAGAGTAAAGGAGTAACGAGAGCGACAGAGAGCGAGGCGTGCAGCAATTTCAACATTTCAGCAAGTTGAGCCGCCTTCGTTGTCAGTTTTAGAAGTTAGTTTAGCTTACATTTCGTTGCCATTGTTTTTGCAATGCGTGCCGTTGTGTGTGTGTGTACATAAATAACCATATCTTAGTTGGTTGCTGTCAAAATGAAATTATTTCAATTACATTAGTAACAGAAACGACAACAGCAGCTGGCAGACGCAGTATCCTTGATCCTGATACGGTTAGCCAGCTGCTGCACCAGTTGTCTGTATGCAACTTGCATGTTGATTAGATTGTTAACTTTCTCGAGGCATTCTTGACTTGATATATTATTATTTTGCTCTATTTCTGTATGAAAACTTTCGCGTACTTTTTCACTCTCTAATGAATGATGAATGTGTTCAAGTTGATGGGGATTGTTGTTCAAAAATTTATTATGCCCTTGGAATGTTTGATTTGTGCCTTGTCACAATTTGCAACCTTCCATGGTCTTTGTTTTTTTTGTCATGGTTTGGCCGGGGGGCTAAGTGGTGAGTTTTTAAGTTATAAATCTTAAATGCAATTTGCCTTATTGTAGGCCAAAAGTTTAGAGCTCAGCCAGCAGGATTTAAGCCTGAATATTTAATGAACAAAATATTTAGGCCAATTTGAACG